>NDFZ01005218.1:357758-417320 GCA_002192655.3 Mamestra configurata | reverse complement strand
GTACAAGTAGTGACCGATAGCCGAAAGTTCAATTTCTTTCAAATCTTCATAAACATAATAAAAGAATGTAATAATAAAAACAAAACACAACATACCTACCTCCTAAGTACTTACACCTCCTTGAATTTGACCAGGATGCAAAACTGCACTTTGTAAAGGTATAAGAATGTTTCCACTTCTTATAGATTTAAAATTCTAGTCATACTGACTTTACTGGTCTGTGTAGAGAAGTAATTATATTGTGACGTATTTAGGAATAAGTACTTACGCAATACATTTTCGGATTTTCTTCACTTCAGATACCCGTTTTTTCTTAATTTTGTTTTTTCTATTCGCCATTATAATTACTTATAATACAACACGTTTATTTACGCGCGCGGCATCGATAATTTGTGGTCGCGAGCAAAAGTTGCATAGGTCCTCCCTCGATGACGTCCGGCAGGACACTGGCGCGGTGCGCGCGTGCCGTTTTCACGTATTTATTTTATATTAAAAATAATAATTGCCATATTATAAATTTATCCAATAATATCCCTGTCAAACCCGATTAGTAAATAAAAGTTAAATTTTCATAAAAGTTGCGTTCCCCCAAGTCTCATAAAACTTAAAATACTTTCAAAATCGACTTTACTTCAGATTTTTTTTTTATCGAGCGAAATGTTAAATAATGTGTTTTTAACCAAAAAAGTCACTACATCAAAGATGTATCTATACTATATATTTTTTTGCGGATTTAAATATGGTGATTTCCCTGAAAACAACTCGATCTAGAAACGTAAATTTCGAAAAAGGGGCCCTTAAACCTAAAATACTGCGCTCCATTGGCCTATGACATACCCCAAGGCGGAACTTTGTACCATATTTTATTTGGCAGCCCACACATCGGTACTGGTCGGTATATTGTTCGAAGCTCGTTACCGGCGGTAACAAGCCAAGGACAGGCAGATGAAGAAGGCTTCATTCGTGTGGTCAAGAAGACGAAGAGGAAGGCTAATTGTCGCAATCAGTGCGGTGCCGCATTGACTGAACCGAACATGATGCTGCGTCCTGCAACTCCTTCAACGCAGCTGTACGTGTCGCGGCTGCATCACACCACGAAGGTAGTGCACATCGTGGAGTACATAAGGATGAGGACCTAATTCACTCTGAGTGTCGAAAAGTTGGAGTCACGCTACAAGATTCACTTCAAATCTTGTATGGTGCGGGTTCTAGAGACGTTTATGAAGGAGGAATTTTGGCCGGCGGGTGTCGTGTATCGGTGTTTTCACGGAAGGCTACATGACACCACGACTCAGCGCAATACGTCGCCAGCCTAAAGTGTTTAAACTACCTAGTTTTATGATTTAATTTGCATACATTTTCATTCAAATCAAGATTTCATACTTTAAATACTAATACACTTAAAATAAAAATAAAAACTCCTAAAATATCGTTAAAAAATTCGTCAGCATCGGTATCGACTGGAAGTGAGCTCAAAAGACTGGCGGCATTGCCAAGTTGTATGGCAATGCTTATCCTCTGTCTGAGGTAAAAGCCAGCCTTTGGGTCACGCGAAGTGTCAACTAAGCGTTTAGTAAGTTCTTTATAGAACGCATGAGCACTCGGATCCCACGATCCAAGAGTTTCAACCCCGAAAATATAATTGCCAACTAGGTTATTATATTTACGCCGCTTGAGGTTCTCCGCACAGCACCAGCACAGCACGACGAGCAAGGAAGATGGGATGTATGTATAAGTTTATTTTTCTGTAAAATTATTTTGTGTATTTTTTTTTCCATGGGCCTTAGTCGCCTGACAACAAAACATTATTATTACTATTATTAAAGTAATATCGCATAGACTTCTATCGTATTTATTACGTTACACAAATAAAAACACATTTTTCTCAACAGTTACCAACTCCAGATCAAACTCTCAGTGATGAAAGATTATCCTATATTTCAGAACTTTATGAGATTCCTTCATAAATATTTCACCTACAATAATACCTCGGAGACTCGGATTGAGTAATAACGATGAAAAATTCAATCTTATTCTCAAGGTAATAAACTGACAAGATGTTGAAGTACGACATTTTGATAAGTGTGTAGGCACTTGCGTAGTTACAGTAAGGTCCTTAGTGGCAAAATTTATGGTGTACTTGCTAGCTTCTCCCGCAACTTTGCTTCAGTGACCTACCCGAATACGTGAATTTTTAACCGACTTAAAAAAGGAGGAGGTTGTCAATTCGAATGTTTATATATATTTTTGTTTATATAGCATCGTGCATAACTCTGTCATATATAAACGGATTTTCAAAATTATTTTTTTAATTTTGTTCGCAAGAGGTTTATTTCGAAATGATTCCATTTAAATTTCGTGAAGATCTGATGAAGAACTTCGGGGTTTGACAATTAAATTGATATGGACTAGTTGGAATGTTTGGAATGCACACACAAACAGCACTCAAAGTGAAAAATATAAAACTTTTTACGGTTGGCGGTTGATTTTTTTTTGTGTAAAAAGTTTTTTTTTACGGAATGTATTAAAAAAGTACACAGTATACATTTAGCTCATGGAAAGCGTTCGGTGACGATGACGCGAGTTCCATGATTTTTGTTCACGCAAAAAGTGCTCAACGCGCCTCAAGAAGTGTTCACTTCAAAAAAATCGAATAACAGTGTGTTACCGTTGCGACAATCCCTGAGATATTACACTAATAGTGGCCCACGTACACACAGTCTAGGCGACGATCATGCTTAGAATACTGTTGAAGCGCACCTTTTACGCCATCTACAGCAATGAAAAACGATATTATTTTCAGCTCTATGCAAATGATTGTAAACTTACCTCAATTAAATGAGCTAACTTGACCAGACTATATTATTATCAAAGTTTTCAGATCCTACATATTCAATACAGAACTCTGCCTCTAAACTTCGTAAACAAATTCTTCTTTTCGTGCAAACTTGCTCATATAAGCTGAACTCTGAGTCAAAACATTAAGGAACTTTTTTTTTCCGTTCCGCCCGCCGCTTCCGCTCTGGGTGGAGCGAAAGGGCGTATCAGACTCTTATTGACTAAAACCCATCTGTGATCCTTCTAAGCCCTTTGCGTTCCAGGCCGCGGTGACTCTTTCGAACAAATTCCGCAACCCTGGCAGGCTTTGGCCCTAGCGGGCCCCGATTCGCTAACATCTCTTTGAGGCGCGCATGGAACAAAACGCGCCATCGACCCGGGCCTGGTGGTGATCGGACAGCGACCCGATCAATGCTCGCCGTCCGCAGGCCCGCGCCTACGGTGGCCGGGGATCGCCCTGCGACTTCCGACGCGCGGGGCGTCTTTTCCTGTAGCGGCGGTTGGGGCGAAGGTCTTGTCTTTCCTTCGCTAGAATTACTGCTTCGCAGAAAGAGATGACCGTTTCCCAAGCCTCTCAGTCCGGACCATCGATTTAACCAGAGCCGGACGCGAGAGGTCGCCGCCGCCGATCGCCTCGACGAGGACACCGTGGTGCTCAGCCCAAGCAGGGCAGATCTCCACCGTATGCTCCACCGTGTCCTCCGGGCGATTTTCACAATGCTGACACCCGGGAAGTCCTCCCGCTGAATCCGAAACAGGTACCACCCGAAAAAGTCGTGTCCGGTGAGTACCTGCATCAAGCGGAAGGTGAGGACGCCATGGCGCCTCTCTAGCCACTCCCCAAAGAGGGTCCCTCTTTGGGGAGTGCCGGCGTACCCAACATTAAGGTACTTTCGAGCTCTATAAAAACACATATCCTTAAGGTAACACCAAAGCGAAAACAAACGGAACTCAGCAAACCTGCAAAAAAGCCGCAGGCTACTAAATATATATCCTACCAAAAAATATTGCAAAGCCAACAGTACCAGCAAACACACTTGGAAATCAATTATGCCATTACCTACCTTACTCTTTTTAATGGTATATTAAATAAATAAACAAACAAGATTCTGATAATATTTATTGACGCCTGAGGTGGCGTTTACACGAAGAGAGTTTCTTGTCTATAACTTTTTAAAAGGAGCAAAAGTTAGCTCATGTGAACAGTACCTACAAACGATTTTTGTGTCGAAAACGGCGATAGTCTATCTGGAAGCGTAGATCGACTTGCTTTTTTTTAAATGTAATCGATCTTGAGCTCTCATAATGACAATCGTATATATTTTGGACTTCCTGACCATAGATTTTATTGAAAAAACTAGCTTTTGCCCGTTTTTTCCCGTTCCCGTATAGCATATAGCCTTTCTCATGAATGTGGCCATGATATATAAAAATATTTTTACAAATCCGACTGGTAGTTCCAGAGATTAGCGCGTACAAACAAACTCTTCAGCTTTACTATATTAGAATAGATTTCACTGTGTCCAGGTTCTCTAATTTATAAAAACAGAAAATTAATATTCTTTATGGAAGTCGCGCATAAAGTCGTCCAAAAATATTTTTTTGGAAATAAGTACTTAGTTAGCTACAAAAAGTCTTGTCTAAGAGACTAGCATAGACATTCTCGCCATTCACTAAGCGAAATATTCCCCTCGTGTAAATTGAGCTTATATAAATGCAAAAATTAAAAGGTATCGGGTTCATGCAAACATTGCTCACGTGCGATAGGTATCGTGCTTGGAAAAATATTTTATAAATCAGTCTCTATATATAAGGTAAACATTTTCATATGGAGTGGATGCATGGTATTATGTCGGATTTGAATTTTGTGAAACGGGGAAAATATTTCAGAGGTGTTTTGTTTATTGAATGTAACCTCTGTGTATACTGCTAAGTGACTTTCGGTGCTAATGTATTTCGTTTTAGGCTTAGGTTTCTATTAGGCGTGTTTTATTGCAATATTTCAAAGACGTTTTTGTAGAAGACGTTAGGAGTTTGGTTGTGTCGATAGGCCCGAACGGTTCTGATGGCGACCGCGTGCCAAAGACAAAGCGGTGGAAAGCCTCCCGTAAGGTGAACTGATGACCCGGTGAAGGCTGCGGGAATCGGCTGGATGCGAGACGCACAGGACCGGTCTATGTGGCGGCTCTTGGGGCAGGCCTATGTCCAGCAGTTGATGTGTTTCGGCTGAAATTTTGATGATAATGGATAGAGGTTATTCATAATTAAATTTACAACATGAATCCATCCAATGTGTTTCAAATCTCTTGATGTTGGACTAGCCCATAAATATCCTTTTATATTTGTCATATCTTCCTTGCTAACGAATTTAATTCATTTGTAGTTTAAATGAGGCCCAAAAAGGGATGGAGAAGAACATACAAACATACGAACCTTATTATAATTGCTCCGGAAACTGCTACCATAAATAGGGCTGTTAATGTTGCCCAGGAAACGTTATACCGTTCCTATCTTTACTAAGCACCACATAACATAACTTATTCTATTTCACTACTGCCCCGAACTACGCAAAAGGGTTTTAAGCCCACCTCTGTAGTACAAACCAAGTCTGTAACGGAACCTCGCCTCCGTTACCGCAAATGCGCCACTTCCATAAGAATACTACCTCCGCATTCTACACTAGGATAAAAAAAGAATATATGACTAATTTGACGAGTCCCGGGGAACTGATTCAACTGTCTAGTATATGGCAGTTAAGATGCCGCTATCGAATCACAAAAAAAACAACGGGTTGCACTCCGGGAGAGAAAGAAGTGGAAACTTGAACATTAACGTTTTGCATTTTTGATATTTTGTAATGGTTAGGGAATCTTTTGGCACGAATTGCTTTAATTATATTATCAGTATAAAAGTACTATCATTTATGTGGTTAAATACAATATTCGTTTATTGCGCTGTCGTACATAAACATGTCAATTTATATTACATTAAAAATTTAACACTTCAGAACTTTCCCTCTGTCTTACGAATTTTCGATCAGGTCACGTGACCTGACGCGAGTTTAACATTTTTACCCATCCCAAAAAGTGCACAACGCCTCTAAAGAAGTTTTCACTAAAAAACATGAAACTCTACATCTACACGTATCCGCAAAAAAAGCCTTGGTTTCAGCCCTTAAAGCACACCATTACAAACTCAATTTATAACCCACAAATTTCACCGCCTGTTCACGCTGACACCTCAGAACCGGACCTAAATATTTTACCTTTATCAACTGTCGATAAAGTGGCAGTTTGGTGAACGGGTCAGAGGTTTTAGATCCAAATGAGGTTTTATACTTAATAGTTCAGTTGTTTGTGGCCCCGTAATGGCCCCTTTGTTTTTATTGCACAATAGAAAACAAACAGTTGTGTGTCTTCTATCAAACTTCTTTATGAAATTGGAGACTTAATTTTTTAGTTTTTTTTTTTTTTTTAGTGTTCCGAAAACTTAAACCATCTAACATCGTTACAAAAAAAAACTGGCCAAGTACGAGTTTGACGCGCGTGCAAAGGGCTCCGAACGAATAATATTATTTTAGCATGTTACTTTAAAATTATATACTTCTAATAGGTTGTAATTTATAGGTAAAGACCTAGACCATCTGTATTTTATTTTAAATGTTGGCCTCAGTAGTTTCGAAGTTAAGTGGCGAAAATAGATGGAAATTGATCATTTTCTTAAATAACTTCGGAATGGAATACTTTTAAGTATAAAAGAATACGGTAGGTACACTTGGAAAAACTTTTTTCTTTTCAATTTCTTATTATCCTCCCAAAATGTGTCTTCATTTTCAAAATTTATTTATTTTCGTTACGCGTCCGGTTTGGGTCACAGAATTTGTGTACCAAATTTCAACTGAATCGGTGAAATATATTCGGAGAAAACCAGTCGTACCAGACAGACGAACAGACAGACAACCGAGTTAACTCGTTTTTTCATATAGAGTTTCGGAACCCTAAAAATCGATGACCACCAGCAGTATCTGTTATCTGTTAAACCAATGCACCTGACATGTTATCTCTTCACCACTCTTGGTCGACTGCAAGAATGCTTGAAGCATTTCGTCTGCTTTTAAATAAATAAATGATAGTGTTCATTATTTTTCCTTTTGGACATTACCACACATTGTTATACATATCGCAGCCAAAAAGCTTAATCAGCCGATTAATTGGTTGCCTAGCTTTTTCTAACCTAAGTGACATCATTGGTTCAAAATCGTTTAATGACTTACCTTAAAGAAGTTTTCACTTTAAAAAAAGTATGCGGATAACGCAGTATTGTTACCACTTAAAAATCTTATTTAAAAGTAAAACTTGTATACCTATTGTGGCTAGTTATTCTATTAAAAAAATATATTTTATTCTGTCCCACTAAAAAATGTAACAAGGAAAAACTTTTATTTAAATTACAAAGAAACTTCGAACTCAGAGTAATTTGTAAAATTGCTTCAAATCGTTGCAGGACTACAAACGCAATTGCCAAGTCTTCAGGAGTGTGTACTTTAACTTGGTTCACTATTTCAATGGTTGCGACAATCGTATCTTGCCATTCAATGTTTGTCTTAAGTAAACTGTGTGCGACTAGACAATCGCATTCGAGCGCTTACTCGAAGGAGTCTTGTCTTCGTAATGTTATGTTAAGGTAATGTAACTTAAGGCTGCCTAGAACGGTTGCTACGTTTCAGGGCGAAGCCTGTTGCAACAACTATTGTTCATCGAGATTGTTCTATATTGCATGATTATTAGGGATCCGTACCCTGCGTATTTCTATTGCCGCTATAGCAGCGAATTAAAAAAAAATTAACGGCTCTCATACAAGAAACGTGTTTTTTTTGGTTTATGGTACGGGAACCCTTTGTGTGAGAGTCCGACTCGCACTTGGCCGGTTTTTTAAAGAACGATTTTTTTTTAAATGTCTTTCGCATCGTTGTGATATCGTCACGTTGCGCTAGTTTGAGTTATTCATAAATTACTTTGAGAATGAATGCATTTAATCATAACTTTTTGTTTGTTTGTTTGTCCTCTTCACGTATTAACGGCTGAACAGAATTGGATTAAACTTAGCGCGCGGGTAGACCTTGTCTTGACATAGGACACTTTTATCTCGTTAGCATGTTTTCTTGGGATAGATTTCGACATTCAGGCAGGCGGATTCGCGGGTTTTAGCGATGAATAAGTGAATCAATGCACGTTGTACCATTGGAGGTGGGGCAATAAAAGAATATTTATGTATAATTTGTCTAGTATAATGGACCCGTAATCACTGACGGCAAAAGTTTCTTTCCACATGTAGAAGTTTCTGTTCAAATTATACTGTTATCAAGTGTACAGCTAATGCTATGTTTTGTGAAGGCCATGAGAATCTGCTGGATGCGAGAAGCACAGGACCGGTCGATGAGGCGACTCCTATGTCCAGCAGTAGTCGCCTTTTGGTTGAAATGATGTTTATAAGTACACTTGCTTTTGACCGCGACTTCGTACGCGCATATCCCATTTTCCCAGTTCCCGTAGGAATTTTGGGACGAATCATACACCTACACCTTCCTCATGAATAACCTCATCCATTGGAGAAAACCGCATGAAAATCCTTTCAGTAGTTTTTGAGTTTATCGCGAACAGACAGATAGACGTAGCGCGGGACTTTGTTTCATAATATGTAGTGATAGTGATATGATTTAGCTGAAGCTAGTAAAACCCTTTCCAATAATTCCGAATCACTCTTCGATCGAGACCGCCCCTCAGATTATCATAATCTAAACATAGTTTAAATTTCAACTCGGTTTCAGCTAAAACCACAATTTATTAGAGATAAAAGCAAATAAGGGTGGTAAATATCGCCGGGGACAACTAGCCCTTAATTTAGTAACAAAATGTAATTAAAGGAGCCATTAGTCGGGCTATTTGGCGACCTGTGTACCGGTTTGTAGGAAATTATAGATTTTTGGTACAGTTAATTGAATAGGTCGGGAAAGGTATTTAACACAAGAAACGATGGTAAGTTTTGTAATTTTTGGCTTCTTAAAAAATATTTAATGGCAAATAATAATCTGGCACTTTGCACATTCTGTTGACGGTTTTAAATAAAACCGTAGCAAAGAGACACGAGTTATTTTTGCACATTATATTTTAAAACACATTTTTTCATTCGGATGCTCAGAACCCTAAACAAAACAAAAAAACATTCTTGTTTTATTGTTCAAACTGTAAAACAAATGAAAAAACAATGTCACAATTAATCCAATCATGAATATTGTCTCTAAATGCAATCAAAAGAACCGCGATAATTCTTTAATTTTGTATAGCATGGTTTTCTCGAAAAAGAAACGGCGACAACACGTTTTTAAAAACATTTTCTTATACAAAGTCAGAGAAAGTAATTCACATTGCACTCAAGAAAATTAAATGAACACTTTTTTGGTGTTAAAAATGATTTTCACGAAAATATTTTTCTTTTTCATATATCGCTTTCAATTTATTTTTCAATCATGAAAAGGTGTTTAGGTTTAATGTAAATAAAAATTCTTTCACAGCATACTACAGATACCAACTGAAAACACATAGAAAACATTTTAATTTAATTTCCAGAGATGTCCTTGCAAAATATTGATACAGTAAAATATACCAACATGATTCCAACACCTGCAAAAAGTTTTAGTGTACACAAAAATATTTTTTTAACGTTTTGCGTCAAAAAAATAATCATGTCACAGGCTCAGATATAATTTTCTAAAAATAAAACTCAACTTTCAACCCACTATTTTCTATTTTCTTGTATAGTCTTATTTCATTCCCATTTTTTTAAGTTCCAGTTAGTTTCATACTCACGTAAGCCCGGGGCTAAAAAGATATACAGCGTGTTGCAAAAGTGGGTGGTTATATTTCAGGATGATGATGGGTAGCTGATAATTATACATCAAGGTCACACTAACAAAACAAAAAATATTAACCTTTTTTACAAAAAATCCGACACCATAAACCGACTTTGAAGTTCAAAACAAATATCACTAACTGTAACAAACTGCTTGAGGTGGAAGCGCCAGGGTAGCCCGCGAAATTAAAATTTTCTTATGTTTTTTGCAATTTGCAGCTCAGTGTCAGGCTGTATGTTGAACAAAATATGATTAGCGACCGTAATACGTATTTATTTACCGAATTATAATCATTTAAATTATCAATACAACACTCTAAGTTCATTAAATGCGATTGAATAGTTATTTCATAAAAAGTCATTCAATCGAATTAGACGAATGAAACAACCTGTATTGATGATTTTAATAATTATAACACAGTTAAACCATATTTGTTACGGTTGCCAATCTTATTTTTATCAACATTCAACCTGACACTGACCTGCAAAATGCAAAAAAACGTATGAAAATTTGAATTTTGCCCTGGCGTTTTCATCTTAAAAAAACAATTTAATCGTTTATTGTGGTCGAATGTTTTGACATAACTTTTTTTTTTTTGCTATTTTCCCTCTATGTTAATCAGCTACCGAACATCACCCTAAAATATGACCACGCTCTTCCGAAACACCCTGTATATGTATTTAATTATAATAAATAAGACTTAGTTCACTCTTTATAGAAATAACTTGTCTTTGTACTGGCGAGTGTCATGTTAGTTGTTATTTCAAATCTCTTTGTATGGGTCGGTTAATTAAATATGTGAATCTTTGAGATGGCTTTTTAGTAAAATCGCATTTGGTTGCAGGGTTCTTTTGTAGTTTTCTTTATGAGATTCAAGTTTTACATTTATTATGAATAAGATCAGTTATCGTTAAGGTAATAAAAGCTTTGTGACTACAAAAAAACATATATTTAGGAGTGCAATCTAGAATTTATGTCGAGTGTCAAGACGAGACAACGGAGTAGGACACTTCCTACCTTTTTTCGAAACAATTCGTCGTATTTTGGAAACCTAGTGGTTTCAGTTGGGCTCCCTAATGTGGATAATATTAGAGAGCCGAAATATTTAGGATATTTACTTGTCCCGCTACCTCGAGAATCCAACTCTAGCAGTAGCAACTGTTGGGTTTTTCATCAGCATAGCCCTGAAACTCATGAAGATACTCACAAAAAAGTTTACACAGAACTCTATTAATGCGATAAACACAATAAAGCCTGTCACATACTTCTAGTATTCGATCTACCGACATGGTAAGATTAACTGTGAATCATTCCTTCTCCCGCCTCCCATTGCGGCCGTCAAGGACACTCCCAAAACACCTGGCAACTCTAAAATTTGACAATGGTGAACGCATTCATCAAAACATCGCCCATTTAAGATTTAATCGCGACTACATTGTGTCACCCATTTAGTCGCGAAAATCACCTAATTAACGACTTTTAAGGCATGAAGAATCATTTAGTTTTGACACAATGGGCGATAACTAACTAAGCCGTGCTAGTGTAGAATTCTAATCGGCCTGTTAGTTATTTAGGGCGTGAAGATATCGGTGTTAGATAATGTCTGATAGAACGATATTGTTATGAATAGATAAGTGTTGGAGGACGTTCGTTCTGAACAGTACGAGGTTTATTAAATGTGCTGTGACAGGCTTCTGTATTCACTATAATATAGTTTTATCGAATAATTGTCCCTGTAGTGACCAAAGAGGTCGACAGAGCTATAAAGTCGGTACACCCATATTTCAACAGTAAAGTTCCGGCAATACATGCGCGGGAACGTCTACAACTTGGTGTATTGTGCAAGGCGCTACAGATAAACACGAGCAGCGTCTGCCGCACGACTGACGTTCCGTCTTTGTCAGTTCAGTCGCTTTGGTCGCGCAGGTTTGACCGGAGCTTTAAGGAAAGAAGGAAATAAGGTCTTTGCTCTGCAGTGGCACAAAACGAGCTTATAATTATAATAAAATGTTTTAACCATAGTCCCATCATCATTGGGGACCGAATGGCCAAATTGTATAATCAAGATTCGTAACTCCCAAAGCTTGCAGTAGCGTGACCAATGCGCTGCAACGCCGAATGCTGTGGAAGTGGTGAAGTATTGGGCCAATTAAATTTAGATTTACCCTTACCGACGAGCTTGTGGCTTAATAATAACAGCCGCACGGGTTGATCTTCAAGGTTAAGCAACGCTTGCCAAGGTCGATCTGTGTATGGGTGACCATCTCAACATACCGAGACTCCTCCGTGCCTCGGAAAGCACGCTAAGCCATTGGTCCTGGTTGTCATTTGTAGATCTTTGGCATTCGTTACGGTTTGTCAGAAGCCGGAAAATCTGACTCCAGTCTTGCCAAGAAGTACCGTGTTACCTAGTCAATGGGTTGTGGAGGTCTGGTAGGCAGCCGCTCCACGTAAGCTACTGGTATTCAGCTGAATCCGGTTTGACTGGAAACCGACCCCAATATAGTTGAGAAATGGCTAGGCGGATGATGATGTCGCTTACCCAAGAAGAAAACTTTAGACGAAATTTATTCAAAGTAGCTGGGTAGATTTTTACTTATCTTAAAAATAGGTAGAAAATAATCAAAATGTCGTGCCAAAACCTTCCTAACATCTTTTGATGATAAGCCAAAAGAACTTATCAAAATATAAGAGCTTTAACTTCAGACTTGTTTTCGCATTGGCACTAAGAAATGGCCAATTTACTTTAATGGTTATTGCGCGAATTAATAAAAGGTGGAAAATAACCATTTCACTTATTCCATACCCTTCAATATTGTTTTGGACTCGGATTTAAAAAAAAAAGATATTGCTACAACACGATCAAAATTATAATAATCGTCTTGACCTAAATTCGGCAATGGTGGCCAACCTCAACGAATATTAGCCTAATACGGGAGTTATTAAAGTGCACAACTGTATGCACAAACACTGGTGCACTCTCAGTTCCTTTGCTGTCACAAAAAGAAAAGAAAGAAAATTGTGTTTATTGGCATTATAAAAAACAGAAACACCTTAAAATTAAACAAAATAAATAATGAAAACCACCAATGCCAAAGGGCCTCAGCTCAGCATAATTCCAGATGGCAACACAAGGTATACCACCTGACGCTGATTTTCAGCTGCAGCCCACGAGTGCCATACCTACGCTCGAAAACATAGACGCACATAAATTATACAAAACTAAAATATTTTGTACAAAAAGTAACTAAAATAAAATGTTGCGACTCTTAATTTTAAAACAAAAAGATAAATATAGATTTATGTGCCCAAAAATAAAAAGAAATAACAGATATTATTGTATTCCGTCAGCGGGGGCGGGTCGCTAGGCTTAATATAATAAATGTTATTTTATAAAATCGAAAATTGTACAAAATTTACGAATATTGTTAAACATAGTTGTTGCCGATGGGACGGCAGTCCGACACGACGGGGAGAGTTCAGACAGTTCAGACGCACGACCAATAACTTTACGTGCTTTTCATGACACGTGGGTATCATACCACCGACTTCCAATAACACTTTGCCCGGCCTGGAAACCGAACCCAGGACTTCTTCGCTCAGCACTACACAACCGAGGTAATGAG
The DNA here is from genome assembly GCA_002192655.3 of Mamestra configurata. NCBI lineage: Eukaryota > Metazoa > Arthropoda > Insecta > Lepidoptera > Noctuidae > Mamestra > Mamestra configurata. Next base: position 403,946 of record NDFZ01005218.1, on the reverse strand, counting down.
GGTGGGAATTCACCGCAGAGGCGCTGGTGTAGGGTGAGGTCTTTGAAATGTCAAATTTTAATGTTGGCTGGCTTATGACGAGAGTTTATTTAATCATTTGTTGTGATTATTGTGAATATTTTACTAAAATAGCCTGACTATGGCGGATTAAGTTGCAGTTCTACCTATAGAGGTATAAGGTACAGAGAGTAAAGTCCCGCACACCTCCACTGAAATCGGAGGATCCCCCGACCAGACGGTTGTTGTTGCTGGTGGGCAACTGCCCGATAGTTGATATTCGGACTGTTTTACATGTTTAAATCGCACGGAGAACTTTGCTTGCGCAATGCAGGATTCAGTTGGTAAGTTCATCGCTGACAGGATAGATTAATGAAAAAAGAATTTCGCTGCATTGTTTTTTTTTCTTGTCGGAAATATGTATGTATATGTCCTTTTATTTTTTCGATAACAATGAGTCCGCGTAACACTGCAGCACGATCTACGTTGTATTTAATCGCACATTTACGGCATTATAATTCATTTTCCTTCTAACTTTGTTTACATGCGCGTAATAATAAGTTTAAAGGGACCTTACTCGCCAGTGGCGCCAACTAGTGAGCACGAAAACGGTTGCTCCCATTACGATACGATGCAATACGATACAAAATCTTAAAGACTGCAAAAGCCGTTTCTACAGAAAATAAACTGGCACTGATCACAACTCTTACCCATTACGTGTTGCCAATTTCAGGCCATTACGTCCAGGTTTCCTTACAATGTTTCTTTAGCAGTAATTTTTATTTTCTCTACTTGTATTTAATGTGTGAGCGAATGTGAAAGCCTTTGTATAACTTCGGGCGTTTTGGTACAATCCCTTTGTACCTTTCTTATGTACGAGAGGCGTTTTATACGTGAATAAATAAGGTAACAAGTTAAAAGCTTCGTCAATGTCATGTCTGATGCTTTGTGTGTTTACAATGATAATAATTGCCTTTCAGACTTTTAATCAAGATCCCAGAACCCCAAGAAGTTACTTATTTTTTGAGTAACATCATTTGTGGGATAGAGTAATATGGGTATCTATTTTGAACTACTTTGAGTATGCATGCCTGGTAACTTTGGGCTACAAGTAATAATAATATTAAAATAAGCTTTTATTTCTTTAACATACAAATTTAAATGAATACCAATCCAAGCAAGGAATTTCTCCTGTAACGTTACAAACGCGTTAACAAACATACAAACTCACATACACAAACAACCAGACCTGGAACAACTAATCTGTAGTCCGTACAAATATTTGTTCCTTGCGGGAAATGAACCCGCGACACGCAGTGCAGCAGCCAATCGCTCAGCCAATGAGCCAAATGTGTCAATTAAAAAGTTAGTTTAGATATTTTTACTTATACCACACAGTTAAAAAGTTAAGGCCCTTGGCGGGTATAGGCCTCCTCCAACAGTTTCCAGGTTATCCTTCTCTTTACTTTCTTTGTGCAGTCATCTCCAGCATGTTTTCTAATTTCGTCTACCCAGCGATCCTTAGGACGTCCTCTACCTCCTTTTCTACATGGACCTGGTCAATTTGTAACCAATAGTGTCCATCTTCCATTTGTCATTCTTGCTACGAATCCAGCCCACTTCCACTTAAGTCGTTTCATATGATGGAGAGCATCTATCACCTTGTTTTTTTTCCTTATTTACAAGTACCAGCTACTAATGTTATACCATGTGAACGAAGCCAAGAGAAAACCCTGGCATTGCATAAACATAAAACAAACTAAACAATACGAGCCTGCACGTACCGATCGATAAGCAAACACGAACATAACTAAAGCTGACCATTTCAGATTTTCATTAAAATTTAATCCACGAGCATCGATGTGTTAAAGCCGTGATAGTTTTTTATCGAATGACGAATTGAAACGTGATTTTTTGCCGAAACACAACAGACTGTAGTTTTGGTTCGAAATGTATTTGTAGAAAGCTCAAGTTTGCCAGGATTTGTGGTTCGGGCACGTTTTATAGTCTGTTAAGATTTTCTGGTGCATTTTTGATCTTCCTCTGCAGTGGTTGACAGAGGAAATTTTGGCCTCGCTCAGGACTTTATTTTGTGTATTTTTGTATGGTAGGCGCCAGATAAATGTGCCATAACAGTTATTGACCCACATACATTCATTTATTGACTTCCTAAATATCAAAATCAGAAATAAAGACATAGAGCTGTCCTGAATGGATTTCTATCGTGATCCTTTATATTCTTTAGTAATGAAAAACGGTTCATAATTTATTGTTCGGGTATCTACGAAGGAATATTAGGGAAAGGTCAATGTACTTTATTGCAAGTTTTTCTGGCGCCTACCATAATGTTATGTGCGATTTCAGCTTAATACGAAACCCTTTTATTAAGTCTTCGTAGTCCGTTTATCCGTCTGCCTTTCTGTCAGTGGGTTGTATCACATGAATCGTGATAGATTGTTAAAAATTTCACCGAGTGCGAGTCTAAATCACACACGGTTTTTCTTTCAGTAGTTTTGTATATAGTTTTCCATTGGTAAACTTTCATCGCCAATTCAATGAAAAAAATCCATAGTTTTATTCATGCTAGTTGAAGAAGAGTTCAATGTTAGAAAGCTAACTGAGTGCCAAGTCTACTAATTTTAAAGCAACGTTTGCATTCGCATGTCAGTCGCAGCTTGTCAAAAATGTATAGATGCGAATCCGAGCGTTGCTTAAAAAACTATAGAATTTGTGTTGCTTAAGAATAAGCTCACGATTCATTCACCTTAAACTTACCCATCCATCCTCCTACCCTATCCTAATTCATTTAGGAACAGCATAGACGGACATCTTTTTCATTCATACATCTTAATCAACCGTCGTCAATCTCAAATTAACCCTCAAAAATCAGTATTCCTTGTCTTTGAAAGTCAAAGTTCTTCTACGAGTGAATGTCCAGAATTTTGCAGCTTTGATCCTTCCCCGAGTATCTGTACAACACATCGTTTTGCGTCAACAGATTCCTCGGAGATAAAATGTACGCGCCCCAACGCTTTTTAGTTGAGTGTAGGATATTTTGGAATATTCGACGGGAGGAATGAATGAGGAATTTAAGTTTTGCAGGAGATTTCTTTATTTACCTACTTAAACCTAGAGTGTCCAAATAAAAGTCAAAATTAAAACATTTATTTCAATTAGACTATTAAACGGCACTTTCAAACGTCAACATTTACAGTTAAAAGAATATGTGTAAAATAATAAAGATTTGGATGTTTTGTAACGGAACATCGACGAATGGAAAGAATGAGGAATTTAAGTTTTGCAGGAGATTTTAATATTTACATTAACCACGAGTGTCCAAATAAAAGTCAAAGTAAATACATTTATTTAATTAGACCATAATACGGCAGTTTTGAAAGTCAACATTTACAGTTAAAAGAATATGAGTACATAAAAAAATAAAGTGACTCATAATAGAGTCACTATTATTTTTATACTAGTCCATTCGCAAAGGTAGTGTCTTAGGCTAAGAACGGACAAGAAACTCCATAGTTGACTCTTTTCAAATAATTTGTTTACAATAGTTAGTATGTTTAATTTATTATATGTCAGGATGACTAATGTATACTACTAACAGGAACAAAGTAATAGCAAGAGTGTTGAATGAGTAAAAAAAAAACACCAAATTAAAACCTCCTTTTTTGGGAGTCGGTTAAAAACGGACTAAGTTTTTAAAACAGCTAAAAGATTAAATATATGAAAATTTTATTTTAAACGCAATTAGTAAAAAGGTATTATTTTGACATTGAAATTTTATTTATTTATAAACATTGATAAATTAATAATTCAAACAGATCGGACCCAACTCAGTTTCCAACAACTAGAACTTGGACTATAAATAACATTTCTCTCATTAACTTTGTCTGCTGTATTCGTGGAACTGAAGATAGAAATTTAAAGACAGATTCACACCCACGTTTTCACAGTTTCTTAAGCATTTTCGAGGAAAATATTTTTAGATAAAAACAGAGGTTTAACTTGAATTTTGAATGCACTAGTTTCGCTTTAGCATGGCAATATACTGCCTTTATATATATATATTATATATACTTTTTATATTATATACAATATATTCCCTATTATCTGTTTACTAGCTTTTGCTTGGTAAATTTTACGCGCATGTCACATTTTCTCCCGTTCCCGTATAGCCTATGAATCACATCATATATAGGTACATACAAAAATAATTTTCCAAATCCGACCGTTAGTTTCAGAGATTAGCGCGTTCAAACAAACAAACTCATGAGCTTTATTATGTTAAATAATTGAATTAGAGATGATAAACCGAAGAATAAACTAAGTTTCGTTTTACATTAGTCAAAACTAGCGACCCGCCTCAGCTCCGCACGATTGGAAATTAAATATACAAATCTTCCTCGTATATACGGAGCCATTTTAGACATCTTACAAAAGAGGGCGTATCTATATGTTCAAAATTCTTAATTAACTAAAAGATCTCTCAAGACGCTTAGTTGACACTTCACGTGACCCATGTGCTGGCTTTTACCTTGGTCAAATAATAAGCATTGCCATACAACGTGGCAATGCCGCCAGTCTTTTGGGTACACTTCCAGTCGACAGCGATGCGGATGAATTTTTTGACGCCATATTTTAGGGTTAATTTAGTTGGTTTTTATTTTTATTTCTAGTGTATATAGTTAGTTAAGTATTTATGGAATAGAGTTCACTAAAATACACTTTGATTGAAAAGTCCGGACAAAGTAGCATTTTTAAATAGGCAATGCTTAACTTCTGACCAAGGTAAAGCCAGTGTCTAAAGAAAGAAGGCGTTTGGATAGATCTTAAGATATTGTATGAGCACTCGGACCCCATACCGCTGTTTGCTTACCAAAACGAGAGATGCCAAAAAATTGCTACATACAGGTACTGGCAGACAAACACTCGAGTATACGAACGTTTGGAACTGAGACACTATACTAAGACATATTTTTTCATACAGGCAGAACGTTCCTGTGCAATAATGTTCACTACAGTGTATTTATATCGCCACGTGGGTTACAAGGACTTGTTTATCCACGCCACGTGCACCCACACCGAGGTAATCAAACGGTTCCAATAATATTGATAGTAACTGTATTGCACTGACTAGAGACTACATTATTGGCATCGGGTTGGAAGTTAAATAATGAAGAGTCAATGTGGGAGAAAAGGTCAATAGTGATTTTAGAATTTGTGTTTGTATAGGTATACATACCTATACAAACACAAATTCTAAAATCTGAGAATGAACTGTAGTTTAGAATCTTAAAGAAAACGGTAAACGCAGCTTAATGGAAATATTGGATTTAACCACGATAAGGTTATAATTAAATTACTTTTCACACCACCTGCACGAAAACGTCAAATTATATATATATATATATATATACAGTACGTCATTATAACTCACTCCTAGCTCCGCTGCTAGGTGCAGGTCGTGCGGTCAACATAAGGTTTCAAATTCAAATCACATTATTTATTATGGCATATTATACCGGCGGGTTATAATGAAATTCAGTACAATATTATTAAAGCACAGCGACGCGCGATCTACTCCAAGCAGTGGAGGCTGACTCGCGCCACTCACGGTGTACAGCCACCTCTCTTCATGGCTTGATCACAATTTTCTCACCATAGTAGGTGTGAAAAGTAGAGAATGCACTTCAGGGATCTAGCTTAAATCCCTCGCTGCATTCAGGATTCTTGTATAAACTCCCTCGCTTCGCTCGTGATTTAAACTCTAAACTCGTCGCTACGCTTGGGAGTTACCTCTCGAATCCTTCATTGCGTTCGGGATTCAAAATGACGCCCGTGACATACGACACTGCTTTATCCCCACGGTGCATAATCTACTTATTATTGTCTACTACATACAGGACTAGATTGCAATAAGATAAGGGCTCATCCTTTGGATGTCGGTTGTCGCTGAAAACCAGCGCTGTGGCTCTGTCTTGCATACGAGTCCCAGCATTATGCTGAGCGATGGCCGTTTTGCACGAATGTGACGCATATCTTCCCAACTTGCATAACTTTTGTAATTTAGTTTTTTTTTATGTGTGTTATGCTTGTCACAAATAAACTCTTTTTCTTTCTTTTGTCTTATGTATACTTAGCAAAGGGAAGAAAAAAATAAGTACGCCTTTGTATTATTATATTGAGCACTAAGCACTTGCAATTAACATTTCAGCCGAAACACATCACTGCTAGATACGAGTATAGGCCTCCCCCAGAAGACTATAAAATTCGGTTAAAATTCATGATTCCGTGATCATCATCCATCACCATCCTACAGCAGGCTGGTTCTGGGTTTAATTCCCAAACGGGCAAGAAAATATGTCACTGGGTTTTATCATTAGAAACTGCTCAATGACCGCCCGGAGTTTGGATATTGGTGGTATGACACCCCGTGCATCGGCACGTTATGCCGTTGGTCCTGCGCCTGGAACACCTCCCGCGCCAATGGCTTTTCTCCGTTGCCCGCATGTCCGAAATCGTCCGGAGGACTATTATTACAGCCAGTCAACTATGATCTCTCGAATCGATATTTAACTCTACCGCTCTTTGTTAGTTTATAAACATATCCAGCATAATATTAAATATCTACGCATGTAATGCATGTCAAGTTTTACAATAAAAACTGAACAGCCTTCCATTACTTTTCCAGCCTATTGTTAGAGTAAAAACTTTGTGCTAACTAAGCCGTGCCCTCATTAGAAAAAATATATTATTGAAGTTTCATTATTACCGTCGTCTGTCGTTATTGTGTTTTTGAAAAAAAATATGTACAAAGACAAAATGCATTGTGTAACGGACTATAAAAATACTGGTTGTATTTTTACAGTCCGTTACAGTCCGTTACAGTAGATTCACAGAATCCTATTTTTTTTTTGTGTTCCTTCTAAAGCCCTTTGCGTTCCAGGGCCGCGGTGACTCTTTCGAACAAATTCCGCAACCCTGGCAGGCTCTGGTCCTGGCGGACCCCGTCTTCTATGCTAACATCTCTTTGAGGCGCGCGTGAAACACAACGCGCCATCGACCCGGGCCTGGTGGTGATCGGACAGCGAGCCACCCAACGCTCGCCGTCCGCAGGCCCGCGCCTACGGTGGCCGGGGATCGCCCTGCGACTCCCGACGCCCGGGGCGTCTTCTCCTGTAGCGGCGGTTGGGGCGAAGGCCTTGCCTTTCCCTCGCGCGGCCCGCCTCCTCCTTCGCTAGCATTACTGCTTCGCAGAAGGAGGTGACCGCTTCCCAAGCCTCCTCGCTCCGGACCATGGATTCAACCAGGGCCGGACGCGAGAGGTTGCCGCCGCCGATCGCCTCGACGAGGACACGGCGGTGCTCAGCCCAAGCAGGGCAGACCTCCACCGTATGCTCCACCGTGTCCTCCGGGCGATCCTCACAGTGCTGACACCCGGGCGTGTCCTCCCGCTTAATCCGAAACAGGTACCTCCCGAAACAGCCGTGTCCGGTAAGTACCTGCGTCAGGCGGAAGGTGAGGACGCCGTGGCGCCTCTCCAGCCACTCCTCAAAGAGGGGCCTTACCGCCGCAATTGTGGCGTGCCCAGCGCTGGGCCGCGATAGTCGCAGTCTCCATACCGCCATAGTATCCTGCCGGAGCTCCGTCCGCCGCGATGCAATTTGCCGTGGCAGCGGAGTTTCGCCCCGGCGAAGCACCTCCACGCGCCACGCGTAAACGTGCGCGAGGGCTCTCGCCTCCAGATCCCATGGCGGTAATCCGGCAAGGAGGCTCGCCGCCTCGCCGGAGACCGTGCGGTATCCCCAGGCCAGCCGGATGGCTATGACCCTTTGAGCTGGCGGGCTGGTCGCCCCTTTAGCGTTAGCGCCCAAACAGGGGCCTCATAAAGGGCCATGGACCGCACGATCCCCGCATAGAGCCTTGGCGTTTGGACCCCCTAGATTGGACAGGAGCCGCTTGAAGGCAGCCCCAGCCCGCTCCAGTCTGGGAGCCAAACGTCGGAAGTGCTCCGCGAAATTCCACCGGCTGTCGAGAACGAGCCCCAGGTACCTGATCGTCGATGCGACGCCGATGTGAACACCTCCTACCGTTATTTGGGATCCTATTGGTAGCCTGTTCCGAGAACCATGAAAGCAGATGGCTTCGGACTTGTGCAGGGCCACCTCGAGACCCAATTGCCGGATCCTTTCAGCGACTATCGCGACCCCGCGTGTCATTAAGTCGGCCACCATTACCCCTATGTTGGTGTAATGGGAGTCAAATCTGTCTGGACCTAGAAAAAGTGCAATTCTAATAGCGAATGCGACTGTCAAAATGCCAAAATATAACGAATTTATTAAAAGTTTATTTATTTACGTAACGCGTTCGTGTTTGGGTCGCAGAAGTTCATATGTGTACGAAATTGTTAAAAAATTGGTCTAGTAGATTCGGAGAAAATTGGCTGTGACAGACGGACAGATAGGCAGACACCCGAGTGATCCTATAAGGGTTCCGTTTTTACTTATTTTCGGAACGCTAAAAACAATGATTTGCTTAAAATACAAGTAGGTACAGTGGTCTTAAAGTAATCTAATTCTTCAAAGTTTGTCTGAATTCATAACACAAATTCAAGCCACGAGCACACTCGATTCAGATAAAAATATGCTCTCTTGAATGAATGTCTCATTTTGTTACAATTTTCAGAAGACGGGCGAATGATGTCTTTGAAGAAAATCGATAGACAGATATTTAGGGAAGGAGCGAAAGGGTTGGCGTTGTATCCGGTTTGATTCAAAGCTTTTAGATTATTATTTATCGTATTCTGGTGTTCGTGATACGGGATGCTTGTGATTTATGACAGGAGGTAGTATGTTTGATTTATTTTTGTGTAAGCTTTTTTTGTTATATTTTTAGGGTTCCGTGCCCAAAGGGTAAAAAATGTCCGTCTTTCTGTCTGTCACCAGGTTGTATTTCATGAACCGTGATAGCTAGACAGTTGAAATTTTCACAAATGATGTGTTTCTGTTGCTACTATAACAAACATTTTAACGAAACCAGTTCTTCTAATTATTATCCAAAGCCTTTAGACAAACTGACATTGAATCATCGATAACGATTGTTGAAAAGTCAAAAATATATTGGATTGACATGCGCTACCGAATCGTCATACGGCCAACTCAATAATTAGACAATCGCTAACGCCGATTTATTATCATTTTGTCTAGAGCCCAAAGAGTTTGATAGAAATAGAACGCATTCCCAGTAATTTTAATTTTGCTCATGAGGCTTCCAGCGACTGGGACCGCAATTAACTGGGACCGCGGTCCCAGTCGCCATTTGATTTTAAATATTATTCTTCCGGCGACATGAATAAAAAATATCTATTGTTCAACCCAAAAACAGTACAGTCAAACGAAAAACTGTTAAAAAACTCTGTGTTTTTTTTTAAAAGAGTGGCCTCTCGCATTTTGAACTTCGAGAGGCCACTCATTTCCCTTCCCTTATCCTAGGAGGTTGTCGACTACACCGGACTTGCCTGTCGCGGCTTAATTTATATGTGCCCAGCCACGTCCTTAGCGTATAGTCGCTTAGGTTGTTTCTTTTTTTATAAGCCCTGGCTAGAGGTTTTAATATTTATATTAAGGCCGCCACAGTCAAGTCCGGTTAAGTAGTAGTACGACAACCTTAGGTTGCTTATCCCATTTTTATATTATATCTATTTATTTTAAATTAAAAGCGCGTTACACCTTTTTTATTTCTCTTGCCTTCAAATTGAAACACGCTTTAAATAAACCAAAACCAGACTTAAACTTAACTTGTGCACTCAAATACACCCCTGCTTACCTACCCTTCGGAGATTTGTGGTATTGTTATGTTTTCATCAAAAATTAACTAACACAACAGCAAGTATATTTGATCTGTTATTCCAACAAATATGTCAACATTGTTGTATGCAAATAGAAACGATTGCTTACACAGGCGCGTTGTTCATTGGGTATACTTGTGTAGTCTGTGTTTATTTTAGTTAAGTAAGCGCTATGAACTACAAATCATGAACATGCAATGTCCAATATTGGAATTTCAGCTGCTTTTGACTTTGAAACATGACTTATTTATTTAGACTTCGTGCATGCATAGCATAGGTACAAAGGCCGACCAACTTTCAAATTAGCTACCAACAGTACCTACCGGCCGTTAATGTTTTACTGATAACATGAGATAACATCATCACGATTAACATTGAAACTACTGCTCGCTAACTACTATAGATAACACAGATCTAAAAATACGTTTTTTTTTCCTAATTTGTCTTCATTGCTTATTTATAGGGTCAAAAAATATCAAGTGAATAGTTAGTATTTAATTTTTTTATATATCTTGTTGTTTGTATAAATACCAACATTTTCTGAAGCTTCAGGAACCTTTTCTCTTTGTTGAGCGATTTTCTTCTGCGCATCTGGTTTTGATCATCATTGCTTCATCAACCTACAGGATTGTTAATATTCACTTTCCTATTTTTTGAAGGATGGGATATCATCAAATGACTTCTTCCGCTCTGGGTGGAGCGCAAGGGTGTGTCAGACTGTTACTGACTAAAACCCATCCGTGTTCCTTCTAAAGCCCTCTGTATTCCAGGGCCGCGGTGACTCTTTCGAACAAATTCCGCAACCCTAGCAGGCTCTGGCCCGTCTTCTATGCTGACATCTCTTTCAGGTGCGAGTGGAACACAACGCGCCATCGACCCGGGCATGGTGGTGATCGGACAGCGAGCCACCCAAAGCTCGCCGTCCGCAGGCCCGCGCCTACGGTGGCCGGGGATCGCCCTGCGACTCCAGACGCCCGAGGCGTCTTCTGCTGTAGCGGTGGTTGGGGCGAAGGTCTTTCCCTCGCGCGGCCCGCCTCTTCCTTCGCGTTCAAATTAAAACATTTCACTTTTCTTGGAAAACAAAATCTCTAAATTGTGAGGTGATAGAATTTTTTCCCGTAATAAGCACATCAAAATCTAAGCGGAACACTAAAGAACTGAAAAAAGGTTACTCGTTGTAGATCTGCGTTATAACTGAAAAGGAAGAAGAAAAAAAATATTGGGATTAGTTGGCCTCCATAACGCATTAACTGCGTAAAACAATACCTTGACAATGGTGTCATATTTTCTGATCCTTTTATTTCAGTAACAATTTAACATCGTATCGAAATTTTACAGGGACGTATTATAACCGCAATACAAAATATTGCAACTTTTATTTATCAAACTATAATATGCCCAAGAAACAACTAAATACTTAAACAAGTAGACCAAATAGTACAGATAAATAGTCACTAGACAAAAAAATAACACATGAAATTATAACATTAATCGACTTTGTCTCTGTCATCTATGACCTAGACTAGAGTCAAGAGCAAACCTATCTGAAATAAAAAACATGAGGGGCAGTCTTTGGGGACTGCCGATAGAAGAGAAAACTAAGCGAAAGCTAAAGCGTTCGGTGACGATGACGCGAGTTCCATGATTTTTGTTCAACCAAATAGTACACATATATACACAGTATACATATAGCTAATGGAAAGCGTTCGGTGCCGATGACGCGAGTTCCATGATTTTTTCACCCAAAAAGTGCTCAACGCGCCTAAAGAAGTTTTCACTTCAAAACAAATAAAAAGAATTACAGTATAAATCATACTTCATATCAGTTACCAAATAAATTAATTAAAAAGTAAAACATTGGCAATTCCCTGTTATATGTTAAATGTTATTGCAATTCCGATATGTGAAAAAAAAACAAAAAAAATAAATTAAGATTCCATCATTACATATGTGTAAAAATAGTGACGTTATAAATTGATGTCTGTCAAATAAAGCCTTCTCCAGACCTTCACATAACAGCCGGGACCAATGGCTTAACGTAAATTCCGTGGCACGAAGGAGTCTCGATATACCCCATACACGGACAAACCTCAGCACGCATTGCTTTAAGCTCCTCAGGTTTGAAGAAACAGTTACCGGGTGAAAAAATATCTTACGAAGAGACAGAGACACGTCATTGTGATTTGTTTTATCATGGAGGCACTTCACTGGGTGTATTTGTCAAAATATTCGCATATCTTAAGTAAGAAAAAATATGCCCTAAACTATTGTAATACAGTTCATTTTTCAACAAAAAAGCAAGACAAATATTCGCGTAAATACGCCAAGTAAAGTGCCACCTTCAGCTCAAAGGTCAAAGTTTTCAACAACAAGACTTGATAACAAAATCGAAAATCCAAAACTACAAGTCAATAGTCAACAACCTAATCAAATGGAAATACATTCTAACTAATACAAGATCAAAAAATCCAAAATCCACTTATTTGCGATGTTTAAATTGTCCGTTTCACTCTCGACATGCTCTGATTTCCCTTGGGACAGCGTCCCCGATGTCAAAGGTCCTTGTAAACGGATAATAGCTTAGATTTCTGATGATATAAATATGTTAATAGAAGTATCAGATGACCTTGTTATTGATTGAACCCAAAGGTTGAAAGTGAATAATAAAATTTCATGTCATAATATTTCAATAGGCTTTGGCAAAGTGATATTCAAACAGTGATAATGATTATCATGAAGTCCAAATGTATGGGATTGACAATCACTACCGAAGTGTCACGTGTTGTGCTAACATTTTGAATTTCCTTCAATCATTGTTGATAGACCATCACTTTGTTTATACAAACTACTAACTGAGGCGCAGGCGCAAACACACTGCATCTGAACTGAATCCGTGAAAATTCGGTAGTGCATGTCCAAATAAGGTCCGAAAAGCAATATCCGAATTCGAGTTTTTTACATCCGTAGATCGAATTCGGATATTGCTTTTCGCACTACATCCGAACCTAATCCGTAAAAATATGGATCTAGAGTATTAAAAACTCGGATCAAATTCAGATATTGCTTACGCACTAATCCGATCTCCGATCCAATCCAAGGTATTCAGCTTCCATCTTTGGACATATCCGATTTGAATCCGAGGTAATGTGAAAGCGTTCATACGAACAGTACTACGGCTACTTCTCGGTCCGTCAATATTTCTTCCGAAACGGAACCTCACGGATGACGGAAGTCCGATCTAGCGCCCAAACTAACATACAAATAGTTCTATGGCTACTTCGGAACGTATTTTCACGGATTCGGATCGAATTCAATGCGGAACCGCTCTAACCGCTCTTATGAGTGACGGATAAGTTTTTAACTACAGTTAAATTAGAATTTAACTTTTCCATCGTATTTAAATATTATCAAAGCAATTACGAGGTTGAGTATACCAACTTTTATTTAAATAAGGTAATTATAATTTTGTGAATATATTCAGAACAATTGGCGCCCAAGTGGGACTGATAGGCTGTACTCATAAATCAAAGAGAAGGCCGTAATTTATATTTTTGATATGGAAATTGTAGAGGGACTAAAAATAGCAGGATTTTTTGTTACAAACTGATGAGACTTTCACTTTGGGTTTTATTGGAAAAATTATCTGTTGTTGGAAGAGTCACTTTTTTTAAGAGGTTTTTCATTCATCATCATCATCTGCCTAGCCTTTTCCCAACTATATTTTGGTCGGCTCAGTCTAACCGGATTCAGCTGAATACCAGTGTTTTACGTGGCGCTGTTGCCTAACAGATCTCCACAACAAATGAAGTGTGTAACCCGGTACTTCTAGGCAAGACGAGTCAGATTTTCTGCCTTCTGACAATCCGTAAATACTGCCAAAGATCTACAAATGACAGCCGGGACCAACGGCTAACATGCTTTCCGAGGCACGGGGGAATCTGGATATAATAAGTCTATTCATCCACAGACCGACCTCGGTTAGCGTTACTTAACCTTCAAGATCGACCCGTGTGGCTGTTATTATTTAGCCGCGAGCTGCTCAATGAGGTTTTTCACTATCAACTTTTATTAGATGAGTAAATTGTTTATATTAAAAAAGTACGCTGTGAAGGGGTAAGCACAGTCATGTGAACCACTAAAAAGCGAAAAAAAAATACTTTTTACAAAAAAATACAACCGACATATATAAAAAAAAAGTATAAAAAAGGAAGTCGGATAAAAATAAAAAGACAGGAAAAAGACAACCTTTCCATGGAATATCAAACATACTTTGCTTTTCGTGTTGATCTCAACCAGAGCCTAAATATCATTTCTAACTTTACGATCTTCAAATAAACATGACCTTAATCTGCTACCTATCCCAATCTTCACAACATCAAACACTTAGAATTTCTTTACGTGAAAAAAGTTGCGAAAATACACTTATAGAGTATCCTTTTAACACGGTACAAGAAAAATTTCCTGTCAACAAATTTTCGCACTTCTTACTAAGTAAACGAACTTGGAAGACCCACGCTAGCTTATTTCGCGCGAGCCCTTTGTAAATATCAATCGCTCTGAAAATTGAAAGGACTTGAAAAGATGAAAAGCATTTTCGCGAAAGTTATTATTTTGTGTAGGATTTCAAACCCACACGTGGTTAATAAGTCTTTTGATTGTCTGTTAATGTGAAAAAAAGAAAGTATTTCTTCACTTATTTACCAGTCGATACTAAGATTCAGCCAGTCAAATGATTGTTTGGGCCCACCATTGTGGGACGCAGGTATCCCCAACGTGTGGCTCATGTTCTGAATAGGAGCATCACAATCACATTGGGTATCCGACGGGTCTATAAAACCTCATTTCGCCAAGTTGTGTTTGCAGCGAGCTACCTGGGGGCACAATCAATTGACAACTGATATAAGTCCAAACCTTCGATGCGTCAGTTGAAATAAAACACACGACCTTGATGCGATACCAAACAATCAGATTGTCAAAAACGAGATCTTACACGATCGGCTGTCCAAACCCGCACTTACTGTGTAACCCATTCATTACAGAATTTGGATAGGTGATTCGCTACTTGCCTGTTTTCTTGAGACCTTAGGTGATAACAAACCACCTGCAAGAAATCACATCGTTAATTTTGACTACCAAAATCACTATAATTTCTAACTTAAGACAGCCTAGTGGACTTTACAAAGGGATACATCCAAATTCCCGTCGCATCGAAATCCGATATTGTCCCCGACCTCATTTGAGCCACGTTTAATGAACACATCCTGCTCTCATGTCTATCGGGAATTTAATATCGGCACTCACTCTCTGTTAATATACATAAACAAGGTTTTAATGGATGGAGGAATTGAACATTCTAGGGAACTAAGAACTTGGTAATTTGGTTTATTTTGACGATATCTTTCATATCGTATTTTTTTTTACTTGCGTTATAAATAAGTGATTTATACCATTTTTGCTATAAAAGTGTCCGATATTTTATTTATTTAGTCAAATTAAACTTTATTTACAGCGGCGGTACATATGCGGACTTCCAAAAGTCATTTTATACCATCTTTGGGTTAAAAAGACTAATAATAAGATATAGTTCGTCAATAAAACAAAATAAATACAAAAAATCACTTAAGTAATTAAAAACATACCTCTTAACTTAATCAATCGCATTATATTAATTTTAACTTACCAATATTTTACCGTGAAACATTTCCGTAAATTAATTGGATTGGAGTACAAATTGTCATTTTCATTTGCTGAGTAAAGTATTTAATTAAATTAATTATTTTTCGACGGTTTTCAGTTTCGTCAATTCTCATCAGCGTATGTGCAGAATTAAATTAATTTGGCTTGCAGACGCTGATTGTATGAGAATCCCGAGAGAAAACAGTTTACTCAAACTCATATCATAATTAATTAGATAAAGATTTTACTTTAAAAGGCTGTGTGCACACTATCATGAGCTTATGCCACCGGAAAAATTGCAGATTCCGTATCCGTAAGATTGCAATAAATAAATAAAATTATAATTTCTCGATTTCTAATGAAAAAATCGTTTTGTAGACAATAAATCCTATCCAAATGCAATATTTTCCATTGTGTCTTATTAAGAAAAAATAGTTTACCATTTCACGCAATGTTTTATTTACAATCTTACGGTGTTTGCAAATTTCTGGTGACACTTATAACATGAAGTGTTTTGTTTTTAAAATTACTACATAACAGACATGATTTGTCCGGGTCAACTTCCAATTGGATGTAGCTAAATACCAGTATTTTACATGGAGCCTCTGCCTAATAATAGTAATAATATGACCTCAAAAATTCAGTAACTAGGTAACACGCTGATGATGATCCGATGAGATTCTCTGATGATGAACTTGGTTGCGGAATTTGTTCGAAAGAGTCATCGCGGCCCTGGAACGCAAAGGGCTTTAGAAGGAACACGGATGGGTTTTGGTCATAAAGAGTCTGACACGTCCTTCCGCTCCACCTAGAGCGGAAGAAATCATTTGATTAATTCCCATCCTTAAAAAAAACTTTTTACAAAACACGAAAAAACAACAAAAAACACCGACTGCCGAAATTAAAGTTATTTTCTACTTTTTATTTTTATTTTTTTGTAAAAAGTTTTTTTTTCACATTTTTGTGGTTCACATGTGCTTACCCCTTCACGGCATACCGGCGTGATGTTATGTTATGAACTGGTGTTAACAATAGACAGACATGAGATTTCAGCAATCCCAGTCCATTTGTTCTTCAAGTTCTTCATCAGATCTTCACCAAATCTTCCGACGAATTTGGTTCCGACGAATTGAGAACCTCCTCTTTTTTTTGGTTATTTGGTTAAAAAACAAAAAAAAAACCTGATATTTTGGCATTTCGACACAGACATTCACTAATAGATTGACATTTTGTCTAGAATCTCTAGTTACTAGTTCGAAGAGGAATTAAAACTCAATAAGCTTCATAATTTTGAAACATAACTGTTTCACAAATACGCAAAAAACAACAACACAGCGAACAGATTCTAATGAAACGTTATAACAGTTTCAAACAACAAGTGTGGACTTCCGATCGAAAGGCCTCGAGTTCGATTCCGGTTTGAAACTATTATTGCAAACTCGACGTAACGAGACCACATTTAACTTTAGTTACGATAACAGCAAAGCGGACGCACGAGTATATTAATTTTATAATGCTCGCTTTTATAAAATGGATTTTCCAGTTCTATTTTCTGTTATGCCGCAAAATCGGAAATATATTTATACAGGTTATTCCAGAAGTGCCAGGTCATATTTAAGGGTGTTGTTCTGTAGCTGTTATAAAGAAAAAATGTCACCGGAAAATTACAGAATCCGTAAGATTGTAATAAATCTTTACTAAAAAAAAATTTCTCAATTTATTACGAAAAAATCGTTTTGTATACAATAAATCCCACCCAAATTCAATTCATGTCTTATAAAGAAAACATAGTTTACAATTCACGTGATATTTTACAATCTTACGGCATTTGCAATTTTCCGGTGACAAAGACACAATATCAATATTAAAAAAATTTACTTTTTTGAAAAACTCGATCGCAAGAAACTATTGAAATGTTCCAAAAAAAACACTTTTAGAACAGTCTAATGTAGTTGATGGACTCGTTTTTAGTTCTATCATAGATTCGATGCCAGCAATTGCATCAGATTGCTTGAAAAGTGTTATTATTTTATTTTATTCGTTTTGTTGGGGTTTGTTTTTTAGTTGATTTAGCTACACGTGTAGTAGCCACACAACATGACCCTTACATATGACCACGCACTCCTGGAACAGCGCATTTTCTCTGTCTCTACAGGGTATGATGCAAAATCGGAATACTAAATTATGACGTAATTTTTATGGTTTACTTATTTATTAAAATTTCACACTATACAAAAGTTCAAAGGCGTACATAATGACTCTACATTGTTTACATCACAAGGAGCATAAAACAAGACAATGTCTGAAAGAGTTGTCTTTAAAATATTTTATTTTCATGCTAATACTAATCAAAGGTTGAACGAAGAGAAAGTTTTTTTCCGTTTCCTTTTAGCCTATAGCCTTCCTCATGAATGTGGCAATCATATACAAAAACATTTTTTCAATTCCGACTGGTAGTTCCACAGGTTAGCGCGTTCAAACAAACAAACAAACTCTTCAGCTTTATTGTGTTAGTAGTAAGTGGGTCAGGAAAAAATTGTTTCGATTGAATATGTACAATACAAAATATATGTTACATTATCTGGTCGCCAATGATGTGAAGGAAACCCTGCATGAAAGTATTCTACTTCGACTATTTATCATCAATAATATAACAGCGTTGACCAAGCCTTATAAATACTGACTCAAAAAAAAACATTGAACATCAAATTCAGGGGTCAGTGGCATCCAAAATACACCCATAAAATAATCGAGTCCAATCCCGTAAAATCTTAGTAGTTCTGTAGCAGAGTTCGTTCGCCAAACTCGGGAAAACTATCCAATTGTTCGAGTTATATTCAGACATTCCGCTGTTATAAAGACAAACTTTATTCACTAGAAGTTTAACCATATAAGACCACTGATGCTGGGGAATTACCGAGTGTGTTTGAAGAAACTTAGGAATGTTTTGAAAGAAGATAGCAGAGAAATATTCTAACATTTTCTATTCTTATGACAATTAATAAGATATTTTTCAAATCGTAGTTTCTAAAATAGCTGTATGCTCCAATCTTCTCTAATTTAGGGTGGCCAAACCAGGGGGCTACTCTCTAAACCCGAAATCCGTAGTTTCGGGCTTAGTTGCGGGCGTATTCTACTCCGTATCACCTACGGACTTACGATTAGTTCCGAACTCGAACTAAAAATGAATGACAACTTGAGTCATTCATTCTTAGAGGTTAGGTGATACGGTGTATACAACTTTTAATTGCGTTTTTTTTATTAAGTTTGAATGGCCATGTATTTCATCATGATTATATTAAACAGACTTTGTGATTTTGTGTGGTAAATAACATCTACCAACTCTTCACCTTTTTATTGCCTAAAAATACGATACCATTTGATCGTGTTTTTCATCAGATTTTTGCAATATTTTTAGGGATCCCATTTAAATAGTAATAAATGCTGCTTTTAGCATTTAAAATACACCACAAAACGTCCCTTTAGATGACTCCATGAAAAATCAGGGCCTGTACAATCTGTTGAATTTGGAGGTAACGCTTTTGAATAATTGCCTAGAAAAAGTTCATCCCAAAGTTCCACTTGTTTATCAGAATACGTGAAAGTGAGTAAAAAAATAGAATTCTTAAAACGGTTGTGATCAGCCACTGTAACAGCAGCACTTCTCTTTAAAGAAGAATAATTAAATTACTCCACCTAATTATATAGTCGAAGTGGATTAAGATTAAGGGATCAGTAAAAGATACTCTTCCTTCAAACAGTGTTTTTTTATGAAATTCCATAAAATTATGGTCGTTTTACAAACTGATTCTGACCTTTCGGATTAAGTTACTGAAATAAGTAGGTACAGTAGACTTGACCTTAAAAACTATGCAAAACAAATCCGCATGATAATGATAAAATCTCTCAACTTTGAGACTTCATCATCATCCACAGCCCGACTTCGCCCACTGCTAAAAATAGGCCTCCTTCTCTTGTGCCAATCCCCACGTTCCTGGGCCAGCCTCATCCAGGTTCTACCCGCGATGGCAACAATGTCCTCCGCCCATCTCCCACTTTGAGGCTTAATATCATTAAATCCTATACTTTCAACGAGTGAAAACCCACATACAAAACGACCCAAAAACTTCCAGTCGCAAGTCTACAAGTCAGTGCAAAAAAATTGGCACTTTTTCAAGTTCTCCTGAACGAGACTCGCCTATCATTACGTAAAATGACCTCGAGACCCATATAATGGTGGGACCACACGAAACAGACTTTCCTATCTATACAGACTATGAAGTCTGAATAAAAAAAAATACACAAACATGTCGACAGAATGTTTGTGTAGACTTTATTACAACATTAATTAGCTAATTCATTTATTTATTTATCAATCGTTTTTTGGCTTCGATAAACACGCAGACTTACACGCATACTGTAACTTTTCTACCAAACTAACATGTATCTGCATCGCATTCTTGCGCAGATGAAATTCTATAGAAGTCCATGGAAGCCTGTTGTATCGTGTGGACCCACCAAAAAGTACTCGAAAACAATAAAACGCCGCATTAATGTATCCACACTTTTGTTTGCACTCAGTGTAATTAGGAGAGCGCGTTCATTCATATTCGGTATTGTGCTAGAAGTTACCGGATTTGTGATGGTGGTTTTAATGGAATATAAATTATTTTTGAGATTTTGTCTTTTATACAAGTCAATGAATATTTACGTAGGGGCCTTTGGGGTCGGCTTCCTATTATAGAGGTATGCGGAACAGCGAGTAAAGTCCCGCATAACTCCACTGAAATAGGAGGATCCTCCGACCAGTCGGTTGTTGTGTCTGTTGGGCAACTGCCCGATAGTTGATATTCGGACTGTTGTATATGTTAAAATTGCACCGAGAACTTTAATTAATTAATTAAATAAAGTAATTCGTCGCTGATAGGATAGATGACATTGCGGATGAATTTCGCTTCTTTGTTTTTCATATGGTTCTGTGTGGTTCTTAGTCTTTTATTGATGCCGCTACACTATCTAATCGGATGCAGCTGATTGTATCTTGTTAGATAGGAAGCCGACCCCAATATAGTTGGGAGAATTCTAGGCAGGTTGATTGATATACGTATGTAAGTTTAAGTACGTAGTAAGATAGGTATCTTACTTAAAACATTTTTTATGCTCCTGCCATGTTATCTCTCCACCACCCTTGGTTACCTGATAGTGAATGCCTAAGGCATTTGGTCCGCCTTTTTTATTAACCGACTTCAAAAAAAGGACGAGGTTCTCAATTCGGTATTTTTTTTTTTTTTTAATGTTCGTTACCTCATCATAACTCCTCCATTTATGAACCGATTTCAAAGAATCGAAAAAAAGTCGACTCCCCCCATATTTCTATGCGGATAATTCGACAAAATGTACTGAACAGCAGATTTTTTGTTACACGTTGTATATTTGTCATTTGTTTTTTTCTTTATACCTTTCATCAAAAACAAACACATGTTTAGCAGTTTCTAGAGAAACTATTATTTTAATTGCGAGAGAATAATACTTTTAATAAAATAAAGAAGCGATAATTCCACCTATAATGGAGATTGCCTTTATTACGGTCAGTGATTGTAACATTTGTATTTCAACTGAAATGTAAATACATAAGTGGAACACGTTGCCCGAGGTGGTTGTAGTTAGTGGTATTAGTTATAAACGGAGTATTTAACGGTTCATATTACGTACAATTATCATTAATATGAATATCGTATTAGTGTTCCAATTATGTACCTTGTATGTAATTAGTAATGTAGTTACATATGTAGAATTTCCCGCGGCTGCGCTCCCTCTTTTACTATTTCAGTCTATGATTATATATTTTTAGGGTTTGAACTGGACTGCTTGTCTTAGCGGAGAGAACTTTACCAAGGTGATTATGCTGTGTTATTTGACAACAAACAAACAGCCACACAGTTCGATCTTCACACTTAAGCAACATTTACCGAGGATGGGTGACCATCTTAATAATCCGAGGTTGCTTCGTGCCTCGTGATTACGTTGAGCAGTTAGTCACGGCGTCCATTTGTAGATCTTGGACAGTTACGGGTAGTTTGAAGCCTAGAAATCTGACATCACTTGCCA
Organism: Mamestra configurata; assembly: GCA_002192655.3. Lineage (NCBI taxonomy): Eukaryota > Metazoa > Arthropoda > Insecta > Lepidoptera > Noctuidae > Mamestra > Mamestra configurata. The sequence goes on along the minus strand of NDFZ01005218.1, from coordinate 382,306 downwards.
AGGTTAGCGTGTTACCCAGTTACTGGGTTTTGAATATCTAATAGGCAGTTGCTTCATGTAAAATTCTGTACTCAGCGGTTAAACTGGAAGCCGATCGCAACATAGTTTGGAAAATAATAGGTAGATTGATTTGTGTTATTTAACAAAAAGCTTTGTAGAAACTGAAAAAAGTTCGTGAAACTCAAATGTGCAATTGCAATTTCTTCTCCATAGTCTTTTACGAATGATTGAGGTAATTGACTAATTAATGAGTTTTATCACAGCAGTTGAGATTGTCCCTTTTTTTCCGTACTCGTATTTTTTCTCGTTCCCGTATAGCCTATAGCCTGCTACTTACGGTACTTATGAAACCACGCCTTCACTAGAGTGGAGTAGTTCAAATTTTAAACAGGTAAATATTGCAAAAAAAATATCAAGTAAACATAAACAAGGAAATATCAGTCGTAACGTTACAAATAACTTTGTTATTTGAAACTTACTATTCGTACCCTGGAGATGCGTAGGTTTTCATCATGTACAGTCGGCAACAAGAGTTGGGATCGTTATAGTTTTCGAAATACTATATTATAGAATCTCGTTGTTATTTGAAACGAGCCGTGTGCCTAGGGTCTCCCTTGTTTGACCGAAAGGAATTTGACAAATTTTCACTTCCCAAAAATTTTTTCACATAATTTCATTTGCCAAATTATTACTTAGCAAAAAATCTATTCATAAAAAATTGTAACGCAAACCTAATGTTTGGAAATGAACGTTAAAACTATAACTTGTTTACCAACTAGTACTTTTAATATTTTTTATTAAGTCAAATATTTCAGTTGGAATAACAGTTTTTACTATCCTCATCTAAATAGTTCAGTTCCGGGTAAACTACTAAAAACAATCTCTTTTTTCTATTAATGCAAGTCGTTTCTGGCACTCGCCGGCCGCTGCCGCGGCACCGCTCGCTTCGCTCGCTCGGCTCGTGCATAGGTCACAGTTTTAACCTAACCTACCCATTTTGTTTAAAGAAGAGGTTTACCTAATCTTATTGTCTGAAGATTGTTTGCTGTAATAAATCATTTGATTAAAGACCAAATGCCATAATGACATTATACTTGGTAATATTTTGCCAAGAAAAAATTTGACCATATAAAAATATGCGTACTAAAACATTCGGAATATTGCAATGGTATAAAAAAGGTTGCTAAAATTTGTTTGGGTAATGAAATTTTGTCAAAATTTTTTCGGCAAAACGGCAGGATCCCGTGTGCCTAATATGGCTTCCCATCGATAAACCTTATTTTAGAGGGTTGATAAAAAAAATCTATCCTTAATGATGTACTAAAATATATCTCAGTAGGTACATACATATATTTACCGTATAACTCAAAGTGTAGCGAACACTGTTTTTTTTTGACGTGACAACGTATAATAAATCGATGAACGCCGGCTGAACGCACGAAAAAGGATGACTCATTGTAATGTTACGCTCATTGTAATGTTACGATCATTTCATCAATGTTTTGTTATGAAGTTGTTACGTTAAACCGACTTTACAGACAACCATTTTTTTTATAAAATGTGACAGTGTCCTTGAAAGTAATAAATATTATTTAAAACGTTGTCCTAATACAAAGTGATCAATTGCACGAGTATGCGATCTTCGCGTTTATTAATACGGCCATAGAAAATATAAAACTAATGTAATACGGCATAGCCGATCGCGTCATCGTGCTGTCAAAGGTCGCGTCCCGGTTTTGACGGATAATCGATCGCGTATTCGAGCGATGATCGCTTTGTATCGCTCACTCATGAAAGGTGGTCTTTGAATTAAAGACACTCAGTACTGTTTACCTTCTGTTGCCGACGATACCAAGTGAATGTAGGGAAATCGTTCAATATTGTTTACTTTAGTATATTGGAAACGTGAAAATGTTTGGATTTTGTTACACGAGTTTAGTATGGAAGATTTTATTATTTGGTTAAGTGATCGATGATACTTGTGTCTCACAGATTCAAGTATATAAAGTTATTTTTACTTGCTTTCAAGGAACTGTTTTGGGTGACAGTTATGACCTAGAAATAAATATCATATAGTTATTTTACGCTGAATTTTTAACTAAGTAAAATAATGTTTTTTTCAATCAAAGGTTCAAGCTATTTAACATTTTTTCTAGTATTAGTTTCAACTAGGGGCTTTGCCCGCGTCAACATAAAAAATATTCTCAGAGAACATACTTCCAAAAAGTACCTATCATATGTCCTATTTCTGGACATGGTTTTCCCTTATCTCAAATCCCTTCCACCTTTAGAACGTGAAGAGGTTACAAATAGATAGACAGGCAGAGTTAATTTTGCAACATTATATTAAGAACTAGCTTTCGCCCGCGACTTCGTACGCGCATATTCCGTTTTAACCCGTTCCCGTATACCTTATAGCCTTCCTCATGAATGTGGCTTTCAAACTAAAAAAATATTTCTTTTTTTTTTTCTTTTTTATGTTACTTCTCCCACATACCCACACACTTACATTAAGTTACTTATGTTCTATTTGACTGCCAAAATATTCACTAAAAATAATTTATATCGCAAAACAACGTTTGCCAGGTCAGCCAGTATTAGTATAGATAACTATGGGATGTACATCCCATAGCACAAGCATATCAGCATGCTATGTTCTCACTTTTGGGAAACATGCTTAATTTCTGAGAAAGGGAGGTGGCTAATACATGTATAAGTTCTAGGACATGGCGATTCCTTCACGGCACTAGATGCATTACAGCCGGTTAATTCTGTATACATATCGAAGTGAAAGCTTGGGTGGATGGATTGATAGCTCACCTCGTGATCACTTCACCCAAGCCTTCACTTCGACATGTACGCAGAATCGACCGGCAGGTCACCGTTCCATAGTCTCAGTTCAAAAGTTTTTTCTTAATTGTAAGGGTCAAAGTCAACATATCCACGAGAAATACTATTTATTTGCGACCCAAAACTATGCATAGCATGACAAACTAATGTAATCTATCTAACTATGCAAAACCTCCCTGTCTACAACGTAAAGCTTGTCACTTGGCAATCCGCCACGAAGTCTGGCAACCCCGCCGGACCGCCACATTGGATAGCAACGCTTATAAGTCCGAGGTAAATGCCATTTCACCGGCGAGATGAGTTTGAAACTGCTATTATTACTGTTGAATTTTTCGTTTGAAATTGTATTTCCTGAAGCTTTATACTTCAATCAGTGTTCTTAAAGTAGATGAGATTCCAGTGGTTGTCATTGAAATAGACTTACTAAAGTAATATGCTCCGTCAGTACACAATTCCGTCACTACACATTTAAGGGAATGACAAAGAGAAAAAAAAATGGGAAAAAATTATAGTTTATAAAAACTACAATTTTTTTAACGACCTATAAGACCTTATGGATAAAATTTTCAGTTGACAATTTATCGAGCGGTAATAACCTCTCAAGATATTTTAAAATCAAGGGTTTGCAATTATTATCCGGTGACAGATACTTTTGGGGTGTTACATTATTTTATTTATTTTTCCTTTATATTAAACAAAGCCCACTATTAGACCTATGGGGTCTGTCTTAACATTTCGTGGCCTGAGATTTTATCAACGAGCTATGAACAGTTTAGGTAAAGTTATAATAACACACTAGCGGACTTCACGCGGTTTAACCCGCGTAGTTCCCGTTCCCGTGGGAGTACGGGGATAAAATATAGCCTATGTTACTCGCAGATAATGTAGCTATCCATTGTTCAATTTGATCCAGTAGTTTTTAAGTTTATTCATTACATACAAAACGTTTTGGGAACACATTTATTGTGCGTACAGCTAAGGAGTGGATATCCCTGCCAGAGTCTGTGTTTCCTGATAGCTACAACCTGTGAGTCTTGTAAGTCAAGAGTGAATAGGTTTCTTCTAGGCAAGCGTGCTCCATCTTCGACCACATCAACGCTTGCCAGCAGGTGAGATTATAGAGGTATGCTGAACAAAGAGTAGTCCTGTAAACCTCCACTGAAAGGGAGGATCCTCCGACCAGACGATTATTGTGTATGGTGAGCAACTGTTCGATAGCTGATATTCGGACTGTTGTATATGTTCAAATCGCACGGAGAACTTTGCTTGCGCGATGCAGGATTTCGTTAGTAGTTCGTCGCTGATAGGATAGATGGCGTTGCAGTTCTTTTTATTGACGTAAAAAACGTGTGCTTATCAATAGTAAAAAAAATAATTGTCTTGGTGTATTCTTCTTTTAGCTTGCGCTTTATGTTTTTTACATTCATTTAGTTAGTCATGCTTAAAGGTATTTGGTTTTTAAAATTGAGTATTGCATATGATGCGGAAAAAATTGACTAACTGAAGGGTAAATATAGGTGTTTTTGACAGTATGCTAATGCGATGCAAATGTTCCTTAAAAATACTAGAATAGATTAATCTACATGTAGATATTTACAATGTGGAGGTCGATATGACAATAAATGAAAATACTGGTTCATAGGAATATTTTGAAACTATTAAGAATCCTTTCACCCGCGTAGTTCCTGTTCCCGTGGGAGTACGGGGATAAGATATAGCCTATGTTACTCGCTGTAGCTATCCATTGCTGAAAGATTTTTGAAATCGGCACAGCAGTTTTTGAGTTTATTCATTACAAACACACTCACAAAAATACAATTTTTTCCTCTTTATAATATTAGTGTAGAATAGTGTAGAATATAAATAAAATACTATGCTACTCTCACAAAATATTCCAAGTAGTCTGTTGCAGTTAGTGACATCAAATCTGTGATAAAAGACAACATATTCGTATGAACTAGGATTGCCAGTGTTTTGATTTACTGTCGTATCGTCGTCTCCACCCTGTATTTGCTCAAGTAGCACAATAATGATTATTACCACCACATGCAACCACTGAACTTACTTATTTTGCACCATAAAAGTCTACATTTCCAAAAACAACTATTGTTAACACTAGCATGCTACCCATTAATTTCGGGCTTAACCTGTAAGGCGCTACATGGAAATGTTTGCGTGTTCATTCCTTGTTTACCCCTCCTTAACCCCAACTAGGCACAAACATATCGTTCCAAGATAAGTATAAACAATAAGTTTTAGTAGACTAGAGTAAGAAATTGTAGCCCATTTTTTGGAGTGAAATGTGTGACTAGAAATTCGGAAAGGCTAGACGGGTATATAGTTTAGTTTTTGTGTTTCGTTTCACGTTCGAGTTGATAGATTGTCGGGATCGTATAGAAACTTGTGCGACATATTTAATTCTTTAATTGAATGTAGGACCTTTTTTTTTAAAGTAAGTTTGAAATAGAATTTTGGAATGTGTAAACTGTCTACATATTATTATTTTGTTTTTACTGTACAAAAACGATTAAAAAAAAAGATGGTCAATTTTTATTACGAGTTACTTTCTAAGACTTGTTGTGTATCTACAGAACGACAGGAAGTCAAGATTGTTGCTTTAATGTCATTTATTTATTAATATTATTCACTCATATATTATGTACAGGTAACCTAAAGTAACTACCAAATATCATGAATAGACTAATAAATTCGTGAAATTATTCACAAATGCGTATAATACTTTAATTACCTAAATACCTTATTATGACAGACACTGATTGCACACAATTTCAGGTTAAGCAAGAATTCCATGACCATTATCAAGACAAGTATGTATTTTTTTATTTTGTATTTTTTTTTAAACTCCCCCACACTAGTATTTTGTCATGTATCGCGTTCACAAACATATACAAATAAACAACCAGACCCGGAAGAACTATCTGTAGGCCATATAAATATATGTTCCGAGTGGAAATCAAACCCACGACACGCAGCGCAGCAGCCAATCGCTCAACCACTGCGCCAACCGTAACGTCTAAAATAGTAGAGATTGCCCCTTAACTTTTCTGAAGACAAAACTTCTCATCTTAGGTCTTAACCAAATCTAGGTCAGAAAACCCAATGCGTATCTACAGTTCTACAAATCTTTTTCCGTAATCTAAAATTTCATTCATCGAAGTTCTGAACAAAATAAGTAGCTACACTGTTAAAGCAAATACTTTTAGGGTTCCGAACATCCTTAACCTCATAGGACCTCATACCATCACTCGGTTGTCTGGCTGTATGTCCGTCTGACACAGCAAATTTTCTCCGAATCAAATTCTATTGAAATTTTGTACACATATGAACTTTTGTGACCCAAACACGTACCTACGCGTTACTAAATAAATACATTTTGTGCATGGGGGTCGCTTTTGGGGGACAAACTAGTACATAAAAATAAAAAAATAAAACGAACTGTAGGTACTGTGTGATATACCAAATTAAATGGCTAATTGTAAGGCAAGAAAATTGTAAAAAAAACAGTTTTGAAGTCATTCAATAAATTAGGTAAATGAAAAATGACCATTCCCCCCTTATAATCTCGGAAACTACTTTGTCTAAAATTTTGAAAAAAAAGTGCAGATAACAGTTCTTTACCTAAAGATTACGGGACAACCTATAATGCCGCGGCCACACGGTCGTGATTTCGCGAAGACTTGCGCAGTCGCAGCAAGTATGGCCAAGCGATTCGTTGAATTGCGATGTAATTGGCGAACAAGAATGCTTTTCTGTCGGCAAACTATCGCGACAACGCGACACGTATATTCGCGCGATAATGTAACCTCAGCATAAGAAATAACATGTTATTAAAATTAGATTCGTTGAGAACCCTTTGCACGCGAGTCCGACTCGCACTTGGCCTGTTTCTTCCTATATCTTTCACCAAGATCTCATTCAGGGTAAGATATTCAAGCAGGGCGCCAGACAGACTTATTCAGGTTTCCAAATGCGCTAATACATTTCGGTTTTTATTCGTACAACTTGACGAAGTTTCGAAAGAAACTTAGCTGAAGTGGAATGGTGTTTACTTTCGTTTTAAGTTGCTGGTGGCATTTGGATTTTATTGATTCTGGTGGGATGGGCTATTAGAAATTTCAGTGTAGGCGAATGGCTTGTTATCGTGTGTGCATTTTTACTAGAGATGGATTTTTGCTCATTAAAGGGTGCCGCAGCGACTCTTTTTAAAGAAATTGTTCTAATTGTTTTGAAGTAGAAGAAGAAGAAAAATAAATATTACATTATTTTTATGGTAAACGCGTTGTCACATTGTTTCTTCGCATATGTCTGCTGGAGCCTTAATGCTTGAAAAACCTAAAAAGCAATATGTCTCATTCTGTTGGTATTGAGCAAGTATTTTTCATTGCAATTTTTTTATGGTAAACGCGATGTCACATTGTCGCATCGCATAGGTATGTCTGCTGGAGCCTTAATGCTTGAAAAACCTAAAAGCAAATGTCTCATTCTGATGGTATTGAGCAAGTATTTTTCATTGCAATTTTAACGTAACAGTATTTCTTAACACGGAATCCTTCTGAAAATAGCTTTTGAAGAGTAAAACACTCAATTGCTGAAGTACTAATGCCTCTTTAACAAAATATAAATAACTAAGTCAAACACTCTTAAACGTTCACATTAAAAATTCATCTTAAACAAAGCAATGCGTACAACCCAATATAACTGGCATTGTACTTGAATCCCCGGAGATGGCACGATGTGGCAACTGGCAATATTCGTATATCCAAGGCAACTGGCAATAATCAGTTTATGGCAGCCATTACGATGGCGGACTCTACTCCACGATATTAAAGCTTATAGTCCAATAAAAGGTTTTTTAAGCAATGGTTTTCCAGTTTTCGGGGCGTGTTTGAATTGTTTTTCTTTTTTTGTTATTCGGGAAGAGAGATTCCGGGCTTCGCTTTTTTGCTGTGAATTGGTTATTCCAATTTTGCTTTGATTGAATTGATTAGTAAAACTTTTTATTTTTCATCTTTATTGTCATTTCAGCCATAGCACGTTCACAGCTGGGTGTGGTCTCCTAAAGCGTCCAACATCGAACGGTCCTGTGCATTTCGCATCCAGCGGATTAACCAGTTCATTGGTCCACCTTGCGGTCCCGGGAGGCCTTCTCACGCCGTGTTTTCCAGTACATTATGTGTACATGTTCTATACTAGAATAGACTATTAGTAACTAGAATAAGGAATTCCCCAGTGACAGCTCGGAGTTTGGAAGTTGGTGGTGTAACACCCCCGTGTCTCGTGATCCTGCGCCAGATCTCTCTCTGGTCGTGTCGAGTTGCCGTCCCATTGGAATATGAGAGTGATGGAAGAGGGAGTGCACCTGTGTTTGCGCACACACTTGTACACTATAATAAGTGTCCCGTGCCGATGGCTAGTCGCTGTGGAGATTAGCCGATAATGCCGAAATCGGTCAGGAGGACTATACTTACAAAATCTTAATATGCTTTGTGTAAAACGAAGTAAATAAATAAAGTGATTGCCTGTCTCTCTCAGTTTCTCCGCTTAGTTCTTTTTATATACGCAACGGATGTTGATAGGGTTAAACGAAGAGAGTTTGTATACATAATTTGCGCCCGTGCAAAAGCAGGGCAGGCTGCTAGTAAATAATTATAACTAGTATTATAAATGAGCTTTTTTCTATCTATTCAGGTTATTAAGTAGATCGTAAATATACAACTTCTCACATAGGCGGAGCTGAGAACAAAGTCTCAAATAAATCGTCCAAGAATTTCAGCAGACCCATTACAAACATATTAAAACCCATTGTTTAACAGAAAATAATAATCAGAATCGCTTTTATATCAATTTGGGGGTTTTTATCGGCGCAATCTCGACATTAATGGTCTATAACTCTGATTTATAGTAACAACTCTTTAAATTAAGAAGGTATTTAGTACTGTTCTGCTTCACCCGAGTATTTATATAGCAGTTAACTTGAATGGTGTGAATAACACGCAGATAAAATCACTAAAATAATGTTTTTCACGGAGTTCATTTAGTGTTGGGACTTGAATACAGTTAGTAGTTTAAGTTTATGTTAATGTCCAGTAGATGTACATTTAGGTTAGGTTTAAAGATATTTATTCTCAAAAAAGACACAAAGTCACTTACATGAGAACAATGTTTACCTTATGCNGAGTGATGGAAGAGGGAGTGCACCTGTGTTTGCGCACACACTTGTACACTATAATAAGTGTCCCGTGCCGATGGCTAGTCGCTGTGGAGATTAGCCGATAATGCCGAAATCGGTCAGGAGGACTATACTTACAAAATCTTAATATGCTTTGTGTAAAACGAAGTAAATAAATAAAGTGATTGCCTGTCTCTCTCAGTTTCTCCGCTTAGTTCTTTTTATATACGCAACGGATGTTGATAGGGTTAAACGAAGAGAGTTTGTATACATAATTTGCGCCCGTGCAAAAGCAGGGCAGGCTGCTAGTAAATAATTATAACTAGTATTATAAATGAGCTTTTTTCTATCTATTCAGGTTATTAAGTAGATCGTAAATATACAACTTCTCACATAGGCGGAGCTGAGAACAAAGTCTCAAATAAATCGTCCAAGAATTTCAGCAGACCCATTACAAACATATTAAAACCCATTGTTTAACAGAAAATAATAATCAGAATCGCTTTTATATCAATTTGGGGGTTTTTATCGGCGCAATCTCGACATTAATGGTCTATAACTCTGATTTATAGTAACAACTCTTTAAATTAAGAAGGTATTTAGTACTGTTCTGCTTCACCCGAGTATTTATATAGCAGTTAACTTGAATGGTGTGAATAACACGCAGATAAAATCACTAAAATAATGTTTTTCACGGAGTTCATTTAGTGTTGGGACTTGAATACAGTTAGTAGTTTAAGTTTATGTTAATGTCCAGTAGATGTACATTTAGGTTAGGTTTAAAGATATTTATTCTCAAAAAAGACACAAAGTCACTTACATGAGAACAATGTTTACCTTATGCTAGGTATATTGAGTTCGTCAATAAAATAAATATTGAGTATTTCACTCATCCAATGCATTCCCATATGTGTAATTATTTATTTCGTTACTATTTATTTATTAAATATTGGGCTAATTCCTTCTTAAATGCATTGAATGAGTGTACATTTTTTATGCATGACGGTATATTGTTGTACAACTGTGCTCCTTTAAATTTTTCTTACCTATAAATTTTATTTACACTATATTATCTATCTATCTATACTTATATTATTAAGCTAAAGAATTTGTTTGTTTGTTTGAACGTGCTAATCTCTGGAAGTACCAGTCGGATTTGGATAATTATTTTGTATATGATAGCCACATCCATGAGGAAGGCTATACGAGAACGGGAAAAACGGTATATGCGCGTACGAAATAGCGGGCAAAACCTAGTATCTAAATATGTGTGAAAATTATTATCGTGATTAAAAATTAGGAGTTTTGTAACTCAAAAGGTAAGAAACGAAAGGCCAACTTCCACTGGGTTGTCATCCAATTTTAGCGTCTCAAAAGCTTCTCGGTTCGTTACTAACACAGAGGTGACTGTAATTTTTAGCTTTTCAGCCGAACTTGGTCAACTTTGACTGTGAACTGAGGCATTAGTGTAGGAAATATGGTGGCTGTATTGAAGACTAATCTGCCAGGGTTGCGGAATTTGTTCGAAACAGTCACCGCGGCCCTGGAACGCAAAATGCTTTAGAAGGAACACGGATGGGTTTTAGTCAGAGAGATTCTGACACGCCCTTCCGCTCCACCCAGAGCGGATGAATTCATTTGATAATTTCCCACCCTTAAAAAAAACCAAGACTAATAAAAATATAGTTTGTAGGTTCTCTGTATGTGTATTCTGTCGCGCTTTCTTACATCTTATGTAAATTGTATGGTGTCGGACGTGAAAGAATAGCACCATCCCATCACAACATAAGTAAAGAACTCACCAGAGAATGGGCAGCAGCATTCTCTGTACATTGCAACAGCTACATTGCGATCGAGGTGATCATGGCAACCGCCCCGGGGGGGCCGTAATGTAACATTAGCAGCGAACATGTTATGTTACGCCGTGTTCTAAAATCCGTGTAAAACAAAACACATAGGCATCATGTTCGCGCTCGTTTCTAAGTACTGACTTCACGAATGCTCGCTTTATGACATGTTACATTACACCGATTTACACCCAGTAACACCGGTCAGTACCCACCTGTACATAAAACAAAATATAAACAACTACCTCATGCCTATATGCTCAACATGCAAACATATTTTACTATTAAACTTTCTAGTCATCGCAAGGACTATTCCCTAGCTGGCCTGTGTAATTACTTTGGTAATAATTTAATGCAACGTGCACTCCCGTGGCTTAACTAAATATTACTAGACAGGTTGGCATGGGACATGGGGCGGAGCGGAGCGATTAGCGGGTGATGAAAGCGGTAGAATTCATCCGACTTCAACTCTTGTTAAATCGCCTTGCTACCACAGTGTCCGCAGCCTTATTTATCACGGCATGCGGACGGCGCGGCGGCGGCGAGCGATGGGTAGTTGCGGATTAGGCAAGGATCGACGGCGCGTTGTCATCCACGCGCGCCTCAAATAGATGACAGCACAGTTGACCCGCTGGCCCCAGTGCCTGTAAGGGTTGCGGAATTGTTCGAAGGAGTTACCGTGGCCCCGGAAAGCAAAGAGCATTTGAAAGAACACGAGTGGGTTTCAGTCAGTAAGAGTTTGTCATTCCTTTCCGCTCTGCCTAGAGGGAAGAGTCATTAAAATTTGGTCAGTTTCCATCCACAAAATAAAAAAAAATAATAATTTATCAATTGCCCAAGCTGCCTAATTATGTTGGGGTTGTATTCCAGTCCATTCGGATGCAGTCTAAATACCAGTATTTTACAATGGAATGACTGGCTATATGAACTCCACAACCCAGATACTGTGCAACAGGAATACCTCTTGGCAGGACCGGTGTCAGATTTTCTAGATTCTTACTATCCGTACCGACAATTCAATATATTTTTTTTCTTTTATTGAGATGGTTTGCTCTTGACTATAGTCTAGGTCATAGATGACAGAAAAATTCGACGAAGGAACGAAGTTACCCAGAAGAAGCCTGTTCACTCTAATTTTGAAGAGATTAGGGATGTATGCTTCGGAAACACAGACGCAGGCAGAGAGTTCCACTCCTTTGCTGTACGCACTATAAAAGACGTTTGGAAACGTTTAGTGTGAATTGGTGGAATAGCAACAAGGTAGGGATGGCAACTTGCAGTGCGTCTAGATGTCCGATGGTAGATTGGGGCCGGTGGGATGAGGTCGTGGAGTTCCTGGACACTGTCCCCCAAGTACAATCTATAGAAGACCGACAAGCAGGCAACCTTGCGGCGATTAATCTTCAAAGTGCATCTGGAACCAACGGTTTCACATACTTTCCGAAACAAATAAGGGTCTTCCGGGGAGGCCTCTTCGTTAGGGAGTCTTCACTGGTCATAAGCCAAGAAATCTGACACTAGTTAGGTCAGATGGACATTCGCTCCATGTAAGTTACTGGTACTCGACTTATCCAGTTAGACTGGGAGTTGTGGAAAGGCTATGCAGGTTTGTAGTTAACACTCAACAGTCTCTTAACACTCAACGTCTGCCAGGGTTGTGAAATTTGTTCGAAAGAGTCACCGCGACCCTGGAACGCAAAGGGCATTAGTTGCTTAAAAACTGGTCAAGTGCAAGTTGGACTTGCACACGAAGGGTTCCGTATAATAATCCGAAAAAAAACATGTTTCTTGTATGGGGACCCCCTTAATTTTTTTATTTTATTTCTTTTTTATTATTTTGTTGTTAAAGCGGCAACAGAAATACATCATCTGTGAAAATTTCTACTAACTATCACGGTTCATGAGATACAGCCTGGTAACAGACGAACAGACAGACGGACGGACAGCTTAATAGAGTCCCGTTTTACACTTTGGGTACGGAACTCAAAAAATGAGTAGAATTGACACTCAGACTTGGTAGTAATTATGACGTTTTTACTCGTTCTACAGTAAACCAATTTGCCGTCTCAATTTGCACGTGATTCTGATTACTTACTAATCTAATCATTATCTTGTGCCACTAGGACATGCTCGCTAATTACTCTGTAAATAATTTAACACTACGACTCTTGTGGTCGCCTTTACTAAGGAGATTACAAACAAGGCCAGAGTAGAGCAAAATATTGCTTTGCAAACTTTAGAAGTCGACTTGTGTTTGTGTCGCTTTGGGTTTTATTTTTAACTGACTTCAAAAAATGAGGTTCCTTCTCAATTCGTTTGTTTTTTTATGTTTAATTAAAAAATCTTTAATTATGTGAAAGGATATACTTTCCGATTGGTCACAAAGAAATTTCATCAAAATCGGTTTAGTAGTTTGGTTTATAATCAAAATTGCTGAAAAAAATTGTCATCCAAGTAAACGATATACCGTATTTCGCTTTCCTGTGACTTTCAAAATAATAAAAAAACAGTACAAAGTAAAAAATGACTTTAATTTCGAAAGTCGGTGGGAAGGCGAAGAAACAACCAATCATCATTTAATGAGTGAATTTCTCAATATTTTTGGGATGACTAACAAAATTATGAGTTCTGTCGGTAGATAATGGTTTCGATTCCTATATTGACACAACAAACTGTAGATATGACACATTTAAAAGGATGTATAACTAAATATTTCTGTAGGCTGTTCAAGTGTTCATCGGGCACTAAAAATCCCATTTTTACGCCCAATACACCTTAGTTCAGGTACACTCCTGCTCAGCTTTTATATTTTACCTATAAATAGCATAGTTTCTGCCGAAACGAGAGGTAAATTGGGAACTGAGAAACAGTGGTACTTTAATTAAAAGTAACATTTCATAGAATCATCGTTTTGCCAGCTACATTTGGGTCGGCTTCGGGTCTAATCGATTACAGCTGAATACCATAATTTTACGTGGAGTGACTGCTTTTCGGTATTTTTTTTATTTTATTTTTTATTTGAGATTAGTTTCTCTAGTCTAGGTCATAGATGACACAGACAAAATCAACGATGGAGCGAGCTTACCCAGAAACAGTCACTCTAATTTTGATGAGATTAGGGTTGTATGCGTTCGGAAACACAGACGCAGGCAGAGAGTTCCACTTTTTTGCTGTGCGCATTATAAAAGACGTTTGGAAACGTTTAGTGCAATTTGGTGGAATAGAAATAAGGTAAGGATGGTAACTTGCAGTGCGTCTAGATTTCCGATGGTAGAAGGGGGCCGATGGGATGAGGTCGTGGAGTTCCTGGACACTCTTCCCGAAGTACAATCTGTAAAAGACCGACAAGCAGGCAACCTTGCGGCGATGAGCCAAGCTGTTAAGCTTGGCATCGGTCTCTATATATCAGAATTAAGTAATACAATACCGCTTAGTAAGAATTCATCATTATCATCATATCAGCCGAAAGACGCTGCTGGACATAGGCCTCTCCAAGTGTCGCCACAAACGGTCCTGAGCGACCCTAACCAGGTCATCGGTCCACGTTGTGGGACGGGACGCCTTCCAACGCTGAGTGTTCCGGTACGCGGCCGCTCCTCCAGAACTTAATTATAGACCATCTGTTCTGTTTAACTATTGTTAGTTTTTGACGTGAAGCATCTATAGCCGCGGGTAAATCCGATTGTTGGCGTGGCGACGCCGCTATACGATGGTATACAGTCTATATGTATTTTTTCATTATGCCATATTTAGTTCCTGTCGTAATCTGTTCTTTTATGCATTTTACTTGTACAAAACAATTTCGATGTTTCACATCTGCCAGGCGTCCCGGTGACGGCTCATAATTTTTGAAGTGAAAACTTCTTTAGCAGCGTTGTGCACTTTTTGGGATGGGTAAAAAATGTTAAACTCGCGTCAGGACACGTGACCTGATCGAAAATTCGTAAGATGGAGGGAAAGTTCTGAAGTGTTAAATTTTTTATGTAATATAAATTGTCATGTTTGTGTACGATAGCGCAATGAATAAATATTGTATTTTACCGCATAAATGATAGTACTTTTATAAAAATAATTTAAGCAATTCGTGCGAAATTATTCCCTAACCATTCAAAAATATCAAAAATGCACAACGTTACTGTTCAAGTTTTCACTTCTGCCGGCACTCCTGGAGTGCAACCCGTTGTTTTTTTTAAGTTTTTGACTTCCAAGCTCCTCCAAATAGCAACAATGGTACCTAAATGTAATTTTTCTTCCTTTGTACCCCTATTTTTCATTATTCCACCTTTTTCCCCTCGTTCTTTATTTCCCTCTATTTTTCTTGTCACCCAATTTTCGATCGTAAAACGTTCACTGCATCTTAAGCGAACGTCTTGTATGAATACTTGAGTATCTTACATCTTTGCGTTTATTTCTTCGTGTTTGCGTTTAGGCTATTTTAACATTTTCATGTTTTATAGAGGGACACAAGTTTTACCTTCAGCATCGAGCCTTATATCGAATAAGTAGCAGTTTCAAATATTGTTTGTCGGCAAAAAGTATTTATTCTTAAGTCATACAAATACAAACACCACACGGCAGCTCACGTACAAAGACGAGCTTAACCCAAAATTAGGTTCTCTCACTGTAAACCTCAATGCGATAATGATATTTTCAAATGAGTGAGTATGCTAAGTACACAAAAAACTGGCTAAGTACGTGTCGAGTCACGCAGTGTAGGGTAGTGAGTTATCCTGGAAAAGCAAGGTTTCTTTGGAATACAACCCAGAAAAAAATCCTCGTGAAAAAGTTAGATTTTAACAAGATTGACAACCCCTTTTTTTAGGGTGGGAAATCATCAAATGACTCCTTCCGCTCTGAGCGGAGTGGAAAGGAGTGCCAGACTCTAAACTGACTAAAACCCATCTGTGTTCCTCCTAATGCCTTTTGCATTCTGCTCTTTCGAACAATACTCAATACTTTATTTGCATTCCACAAGGTGTACTTGTGTGGTGGTTAATTTAAAAAATAAATTTTGATCTTTATGGACCCTGTCGGCCACAGCAAAAAACAAATATATGTAACAAATTCCGGAACAATACAACCCCTATCAAGAAACTTAAATAGATCACTTTGACACACAAGGCACTACTTAATACAGCTATACTACAATATTGAAGTTTTAAACCTCGAAACCAGTAACGCACCACTAAAATAAATCCGTCTATTCACGGAATTAAGCAAGAAAGTTTAACAAACATGTACGGAACCACTCTGTAGTCTAAGTTGGTACTATTAGTGAGTTCCGATGCTGTACTATTACGCATTTAGGCTGGTAATGATGTGGGTTAACAAATAAATGGCAAATGTTGTGAGGGGTTGTTAGACGTTGTGTGTTTGTAAGTAGGATGAAACGAAGCCGCAGGGTATTTCATGTTGTGAAGATCGCCCGGAGGACACGGTGGAGGTCTGCCCTGCTTGGGTGGAGTACCGCCGTGTCCTCGTCAAAGCGATCGGCGGCGGCAACCTCTAGCATCCGGCTCTGGTTTAATCCATGGTCCGGAGCGAGGAGGCATCGGAACCCGTCACCTCTTTCTGCGACGCAGTAATACTAGTGAAGGAGGAGGCGGACCGCATGAGGGAGAAGCTCACCTCACGCCTCAGCCGCCACAATAGAAGGAGGCATCTCTTTCTGTTGTTCCGGGCGTCGGGAGCCGCAGGGCGATTCCCGGACACCGTAGGCGCGGGCCTGCGGACGGCGAGCGTTGGGTGGCTCGCCATCCGGTCAGAACCAGGCCCGGGTTGATGGCACCTTGTGTTCCACGCGTGTCTCAAAGAGATGTCAGCATAGGAAACGGGGTCCTAGCCTAGGGCCGGTGCCTGCCAGGGTTGCAGAATTTGTCACCGCGGCCCTGGAACTCAAAAGGCATTATGAGGAGCACGGATGGGTTTTAGTCAGTAAAAGTCTAACACTCCCTTTCGCTCCGCCCAAAGCGGATGGAGTCATTTTGATGATTTCCCGTTCATAAAAGAGGGTATCTATAGTTCTGGTAGGTTTTGGTGGGAAGTTACTGTCGGTCTGCCTACATTTTTCAACATCTCACTTACAATTAATAAGAAAGAATAAAGGTATAACTTCGAAAATTGGTTCAAGAAGTGGAAGTCTAAGTAAATTAAATACTTATTATGATTTTGACAGAATTGGGGAAAGGCGAGGATTACTTGCTTTAATTTAAATGTATAATATTACTATTATAATTACTTCGAAATTTTTTTTAACTGAAGGAAAATTAAATTATGGCTATTTAGTATATTTTCTACACATAAGCTGTGAAACCGGTGTTTTTCTTCCTCAGGAAAAAGTTATGAAAAGAGGCAAGTGTTGTTTAAACATTAGGGATGTTATTATGATGATCAGTATCAGGGATCAGTTGAAAAAATAAATGGGCAGTTATAATTATGGTGGAATGGGCAGTTCAATGGTGAATCGGACAGTACACGGCACAGGGTGCTTAAAGCACCGCGACACGTTTCATTTTATTTCATTCAGTTTAGGTTACTTTAAACCCTGCAGACACAAATAGGAGTCCCGCGCACCGGGGCTCCGTCACCGAGGATATAATGTTGAAATTGATTGTTGTTTGAATTTAGATTTCTTACCAAATAATTCCGATTTGTTAAATGACCACTAAAAATGGCCCATTCAGTCATATTACGAATCATTTCTATTTAGTTTACCGCTCAGTTTTTACTGCTGAACGAAATAGACGCATTTTGTATTTTTTAACATATCGATTCTACAAAATACAACTGCCGCTTTAATAAATCAGTGCTAAAAGTTATCTGACTATCTATACTAATATTATAAAGAGGAAAGATTTACATTTTTGTATGTAACGAATAAACTTAAAAACTACTGGACCTATTTGAAAAATTCTTTCAGCAATGAATAGCTACATTATCAGCGAGTAACATAGGCTATATTTTATCTCCGTACTCTAACGGGAACGGGAAGTACGCGGGTGAAACCGCGTCATTATATTATATTTATTACTGGACTGTTGGATTAGTGGTTAGTGACCCTGACTGCTAAACCGGAGGTCGTGGGTTCGATTCCCACCCATGACAAATCTTTGTGTGATGAGCATGATCATTTGTTCTATGTCTGGGTGTAATTCTCTATAATATGTATGTATTTAGAAATATATAAGTATGTTTATCAGTTGTCTGGTTGTTAAGCACAAGCTCTGCCTAGTTTGGGATCAGATGACCGTGTGTGAGTTGTCCCAAGAAATTATTATTAAAATACACAATAAAAACACTTTTTCAAGCAATGCTCTAAAGTAGCAGCATTAACTATAAAACTTCTAGCCAATATAAAAGACACAATAATACCCAGTTAGAAACAGTATGTATGTCTATTTATAAATCCACACAGATATTAATATTGCATTAAGGAGTCCGTAATAAAGATGAGACCCAATTCGGACATGCCGCTGAAAGTTGCCAAATGTTGACCCAAACCCTTTTCGGGTAAAATATGTTTATTAGGGTAATTACCAGTGTATAACTTTTTATTGTACAAAGGAGTTTTTGGGAAATAAGTTTGCTTTGTTAATATTTTCTGATTTTATTATTGTCATGTAGGTTCTGGAGTGGTGACTGCGTTCAGGAAGACAAACCGTTGGAAGGCCTCTCGTAAGATGCACCAGGTGGAGGCCACGGAAATCCACTGGATGCAAGACGCACTGGCCCGGTTGATGTTCTTAGTTCGATCCAGTTCCTAGTTCGATCCAGCCCGTCCCTAGCTGTCCTCCTCGCAGCAACGCCCTAAGGCCCTTACCCCACAGGGGGTGCCCTTAGCTTGCAGTCGCATAGTTTGTATGTTTTTATAAGCCCTGTCTGGAGGCTTTAATATCTGTATTAAGGCCACCACAGACAAGCCCGGTTAAGCAGTAGACAACCTCATAGGTTGAACTGTGAGACGCCACACAAAAAAAGGTTGATGTGGCAACACTTGGGATAGGACTATGTCCAGCAGTAGAAATCTTTCGGCTGAAAAGATGACGATGAGGTGCTCTACCGTCTTAAGAAGAAAGGACGTATCGACACAAAACGAAGTAATCGATTTTCCACCTTAATTATTTTTCTTAAGATCCTTTTTTCTTGTGACGGTAGTGCTAAGCTAGTGGCTAAATAATAACAGTCACACAGGTCGATCATCATAGTAACGTGACGCTTACCGGGGGCGGTCGGTGGATGTATCACCATTTCTTACGTACCAAGACTATTTCGTGCTTCGGCAAGACGTTATGCTGTTGATCCCGGCTGTTTTTGAAGATAGTTGGTTTTTACGGTTTTTAGAAGCCATTATGTTTTGTCGAGGGGTAGCAAACAATGTCCTGAACAAAACAAAAGAAACAGACATATCGGTCGAGCCGTTCTCAAACGATGCTCCATTGCATACATATGTGGTAATTGTTTTTTTATAGTATCATTGTAAAATATAACATTGTTTTACAGACCTGCCGAAACTAAACAAGAACAATAAAACAATGGAGCAAAAGGTTAAACAGTAACCCTAGTTGCCAATGCCTTTCATAAAACAGACATAAAACTAACTTTTAAGTATCTAACAAACAAAGATAAACAAATAGAATAAAGGCAGATATTAAAGCCTCGGCATTATTTTATTACCAGCCATCTTCGTGCCACGAGACGACAAACAAAACAAGGTAGAAACTATTTTAACAAAACTAACTTGTTTATACCCTTATTAACATGATAGCATCATCCATCATATACAGCCCATCTTCGCCCACAGATGAGGATGGGCCTCTCTATTCCGCGCCCAATCCCCACGTTCCTGTGCCACTCTCATTCATGTTCTACCCGCGATAGCAACAATGTCCCATCATGCCGTCGTACGACAGACACTTCTACTTCCAGCCATAGGATGCCACTTAGACGGGCCGCGTGAGGGAGAGGCAAACCGCACGCCCCAGCCGCCGCAACAGAAGTAGATCAGCGTCAGACGCCGCAGGACCAATCCCGGCCACAGCAGGCGCAAACCTGCAGACGGTGAGCGTTGGGTGGCTCGCCGTCCGATAAGAAATAGGTCCGGGTCGACGGCGCGTTGTGTCCCACGCGCGCCTCAAAGAAATGTTATTATTATTATATATACAATAAAGCATACATGCTTTTGTACACCTCATAATAAGAACAGGACAATCAAACATAAAAAAAGTACAATAGGCGGTCTTATCGCACAAGGCAATCTCTTTCAGACAACCTTTGGATGGATTGAACGAAAGTGTTGTGTGTTATTTGTGAGTGGTATGGTTTAAATTATATTTATTTGATTTACACCTACCACAGTGTAGTCCTTTTTACCCAAAGGTTGACTGGTAAAGAACTCCTTGTAGCATCAAGTCCGCCCATATACTAAGTTACTACTGTACATAAAGTTTGCCCGCTATGGCAAGTGTCTGCCAGGGTTACGGAATTCATTCGAAAGAGTCACTGCGGCCCTGAAACGCAAAGGGCATTAGAAGGAACATGGATGGGTTTTAGTCAGTAAGAGTCTGACACTCCCTTTGGAAGTTGGTGGTGTGACACCCCATTGGAAAGCACGTTAAGTCGTTGTTCTTTCCGCTCGTGTCGGGTTGCCGTCCCGTCCGAGTGTGAGAGTGATGGAAGAGCTAGTACAACTGTGTTTGTGCACACACTGGTGCACTATAAGATATCCCGCGGCGATGGCTAGTCTCCGTTGACATTGGCCGCCATGGTCGATATCGGTCAGGAGTGCTTTTGTCTTTCACACCGTCCGGGTCCACCCATCGTTTATTTGGTCTTTCTCTGGTTAGAGCCATCCACATTCGTACTAATTTGGTCCCGACAAACTAAATAAGGAAAGTTTAATTGCCCTGAAATCTACGGAACCAATTAATCATGAGCGTTATCATGAAACCCTCAATATATCTAAGTACTAGAATTTATCGATTGAACGTTTGCATAACAATTAATTACCAGCAATAAATTAAAGTTGAACGTTTGATTCTGAATGCAATTTTTTCCTGTTTTTAATTAGTAAAATGTTGGAAGAAATGATAGGGAAGCCTGGTGGAGACAGATTGTATTTACCAAGA
Organism: Mamestra configurata; assembly: GCA_002192655.3. Classification (NCBI taxonomy): domain Eukaryota; kingdom Metazoa; phylum Arthropoda; class Insecta; order Lepidoptera; family Noctuidae; genus Mamestra; species Mamestra configurata. The sequence continues at coordinate 361,295 of NDFZ01005218.1, read as the reverse complement.
AATATTGCTTTTAATTTGCAATTTGAAGCTATGTGAAATGTGAATATTGTTAAGGTGAAAAATATGGGCCAATAAAATTACGGTATAAAATATGGTGACTGCTTTGCTGGTTGGTCTTTTCTATTAGAATGAAGGCTTTAGGCTCAGTGTGTCGAAACTGAATATTATGTAAGTAAATTACTTAAAAGAAAATTCACACAATTTTGCTTTGTTGATTCCTGCGATTTTAGTCGAAACTTCGTCTCTGATTTGAACAAGAAACCTTACAGATTTTATTCTACCAACATTCGCACGTAAAGCTATAATTTCATTTATCACGAGCGACTTTTGGAGACCGCCTTAAAAAATCCAATTTGATTAATTTTAAGAAACAATGTTTTTGCCAAAACAAACTTTTTCGAGGCTAATTTATGGCACAGTTTTGCCTTTTGCTGCCGAAAGCTGATTTCGTAACCATGTATTTGAACAGACGGCACCTAATCTGTAAGAAAAATCTCGTGAAAAAGGAAAACATATTCATCACGAATAAATCAAGAGAAAAAAGCTATTACTTGGCATCGCAAGAGAAAACCCATTATGTAAAAAAATCAAATAAAAATAAGACATATTCCCAAAACGTGTTCGCCTTTCTTGTTTCATTTTGAAAATCGTTGCAGATAGGAGCCACGAATGTTGAAACAAAAGAGATGTGATTGGGAAGTAAGGTATTCGTGCCACGGATATTTTTAGATAATTCCATTTGATTGTCAAATTTATGGTGATACCTAAAAAAATCTCGAAAGCTGTGTTCTTTGGATTGCGAAATTTGTTCGAAAGAGTCACCACGGCCCTGGAACGCAAAGGGCTTTAGAAGGAACACGGATGGGTTTTAGTCAGTAAGAGTCTGACACGCCCTTCCGCTCCACTCAGAGTGGAAGAAGTCATTTGAAGATATCCCATCCTTAAAAAAAAAGCTGTGTTCTTTGTTGCTTCTTTCAGCAATTCGTCTGTATTTCAGTTCATTTGTCCGCACTTATCAACATTTTAGAGTTTTGGCTGTAAATAACAGCCCACCGTAATAATGTTGTTCAAGGTGTAGGTTCTTCTCTGCGAATGTATTGACTTTCGTTAATATCAATCACAGTTTCATTGCTTTAAATTCAAAATACTACGAAAATAGCCTTAAGTATACCACATAATTCATATTTTTTAATAGGTTAGCAATATAAGTTGTGTTTTTTAGAGAAATATTTGCACGCCATATTATGGCAGGATACGCTGGAAACAATATTGTTATATTTATTGTACCATATTCTGACAGATAAACATTTTTGATTTGATTTGAAAATTTTGGTATGAATTTTACCCTCGTCTGATTTTCCCGGCAAAACATCTTCCATATTATTATTTTCAAGATTAAACAGTTGAAGGTATTCTTTTTTCAATTTCCACGTAGTAAAAATGTGAACTGGTGGAAATTCTGCATCGCAAAATAGAAGTTGGAAGCTTATTGGAATTAGCCGTGTAAATAAGTTTTTCTTTATAAATGTCCACTGAAAGTTTTCGATTTAGATTCCTTAATCGTGAACTTTCAGTAAATCGAGACTGTATTTTATGTAAAATAGGATTCGATTAGTGGAAATTTCAGTTCATTTTAAGCGTAGTTTCTATTTGAATATGTTCTCTCTTAATCGTTTTTTGTAATGATTCCGATGGATTTGGTTGGAAACAGATAAATTACAAAGAATGTTAAACCAGAGGGGCAATGTTCGTATTTTAAAAAACGATCGCATTCACATAGCAATCGCAAATTATCTTAATATATATATTTCTTGTGTACGTGTGTATGTCACTGAACTCCTCCTAAACGGCTGGACCTGGACCGATGTTGATGAATTTTTTTGTGTGTGTTCAAGGGTATTCGAGAATGGTTTAGGTTCACAATTGGACCCGGTAGGTGGCGCTGTCGCTGAAGCAAACGTTCTGACAGGACAACGTCGGTCGGGACAGCTAGTCTACTTATAAATTACTTTGTAAGTATTAGTTTTTTCTTATCTCTCTAATATCGCTCTAGCTAGGCAAATATTGGTTTGCGTACTCGAAACAGTGTATTCCGATGGCCAGGCTATTATGACATCCATAAACCCGAGGGAAATCAAAACGATCTCAATAATAATGGCGTTGCCGAGCATGGTTTGGCAACAGGACCCGGTAATGGGAAAGATCTCAAAACACAGCTCACGTAAGTAATATCAGACTGGATAAAATATCTGGGAATAAAGCACGCAGTTTAGATATATTGCGGTTCTATTCCTGGGTTATGTTCTTGAAAATTGTAAGAAAGAAAAGTAGACACTGTGGCATATGGTATATACTCAGGTACTCTATTCGGTCTTGGAAAAGTTATCTCTATACATATAACTAGAGATTTCCTACTGTGGGTGATTAAATTTTGAAGATTGCAAAATATTAATGGAAAGTATTCGGTGCAAGCCTGCAACACAAGGATCTACTTGACAGCTGTCTGGTCTCGTGTTTGCTGTTCTTATTTTATATCATCATTTCAGACGAAATAAACCCACTTCAGGACATGAGGCTCTCCCAAGCGTTACCACACTGAGCGGTCGTACGCTTCTCACATCCAATGGATGCTCACCATGTGTCATCAGTTCACCTGGTGGGAGGTCTTCCAACGCTGCGTCATCTGGTACCTACGCGGTCGCCTCTCCAACATAGCTATTAACAATTGTTCGATTCCATCCCGAAACGAAAAGTCGTGGTTTTGTAAGATTCATGAAGGAAGAATGCTACAAAATGACAATTTATATAGTCATCATCTTCCTGCCCTTATCCCACGTTACTTTGGGTCGGCGCAACACGTTTTTTTCTTCCATTATTTCCTGTCAGCCGTCACGCTATCACTAACTCCCTTTTCTTTCAGATCACTCCTAACACAATCCATCCATCCTTTTTTTTTGGCCTACCTCTCCCTGTCTATCCATCCACATTTATATTCATAACTATTTTAGTTACGTGCATTTCATCCCTCCTCTTCACATGACCATACCAAGATAAGCGGATCCCTTTTAACTTTTCCGTCACTGGCGCCACTTTGAAATGACAATTAAAATAGAAAAAAGTGGTTTACCTCGAATAAGATTGCTTTGGTTTAGCGAGAATGTGACATTCTACGTCAAAGATAAAACCACAACCTTTTGTTTCGGGGTGGAATCGAATGGTTGTGATTAGCTATGCATTATCAGATATTGTTATTATTTATTAGTTTCACAATTGCTTAATTAACTTATAAACTAAGCCACACAAAACCGTCGTAATGGTTTGACTGTGGGGTCGGTGAGTCTCTACATATACACTCATTCGTTAATTTGTACTTATAGAATTATACACTGTAGCACTTTAACACCTTTCTAAATAATATCTTCTAAATTTATTTTTAAAACAATTTTTATTAATTTCACTCCTTATGTCTGCCGGCAGACTGTTCAGTAGGTATGGTACTCGTTTTTTTAGAGTTCTGTCACCAAAGTAGTTGGTGAC
>NDFZ01005218.1:298251-357219 GCA_002192655.3 Mamestra configurata | reverse complement strand
CCGCCGCCGATCGCCTCGACGAGGACACGGCGGTGCTCAGCCCAAGCAGGGCAGACCTCCACCGTATGCTCCACCGTGTCCTCCGGGCGATCCTCACAGTGCTGACACCCGGGCGTGTCCTCCCGCTTAATCCGAAACAGGTACCTCCCGAAACAGCCGTGTCCGGTTAGTACCTGCGTCAGGCGGAAGGTGAGGACGCCGTAGCGCCTCTCCAGCCACTCCTCAAAGAGGGGTTTTATCGCCGCAATTGTGGCGTGCCCAAGTTGGTGACACTTGGCTCACTGAATCTGCCAGCAGCCATAGATCGTGTATTATGGTTTTGATTACAAGTTATGCTCTGGGGTACCATGGTGGTTAACTGCTATAGGTAGGTAATATTACAATAGCCTTAGTAAACGAGCTGTAACATTTTTTTTTTACAAAAATCTTGCTTCAACAAAGTATTTGAAGCACCATTTAATTATAAATTACAGCCTGCTCGGCGAGAACTCGACTAATAAAAGTTATAATTTATTTGTGAAGCCGATCCCAACTTTTGTCCAAAACTCGAGGCTAAATCAAAAACAGGAATGAAACGACTCTCGTTTTGAATTTAAAACTTCTCTGAACATGTGAAGCTTAATACGGATTACAATGGAAACCTCGTTATTTTGTTGTTTATGTTCAGACTTGTGGAAGCAGGAAGAGGATTGGATTTAATATATCTGGGGAGGCCCTTTGTTTAGTTACGAGTATGAGAGAGATTTGAAGAAGTAATTAGCGGAATTGCCTGTAAAAAAATATGTTGTCGGCAAACTTATAGTCATTAACTGAGCACAGATCCATACTCCGGGCTGGTAGTGAGAACTTGTATTTTTTACTAGCTGCCCCCCGCGGTGTTACTCGCGGTTTAAAAGTAGCCTATGTGTTAATCCAGGGTTTCAGTTTCCGCACCAAATTTTATCAAAATTGGTCCAGCTGTTTGCGCTTGAAGAAGTAACAAACACACACACACACACACTCACAAAGTTTCGCCTTTATAATATTAGTGTGATGTGATGAAAACCACTCAAACCAAAAATTTCAGATATTATAATCTTTTCCTCGAGTTCCAGGACCACTATTTCTATTGCATACTTAGTAGTAGATACCGAGGTTTGGACATTTATTTACCTACATAATTTAATAATATATAATTTATTTCCGGTAACAAAGACATATATTATAACCACAAAAATATTAATGAACTATTTTACACGAAGTCGTGTTGCGCTGCCAGGTGTCGCGTAACCTTCCGCTGAATCGCCGATTCACGACACCCTTCGGCCAAACTCTTCCTTGAGGAAGGTCTCAATATGATGAGTCGGAACTCGCACCACGAACGACTTGAAATTCGTATTGTGGCGCGACTCCAACTTCTCGACCCTTATTGTCCAGCTGGTCTTACTCTGCTTATTCGTACACATATTATTAACACATAATTTTAAAACAAGCACTTTCTTGAAACATTTTCTAGTACTCAAGTTAATCTTGTATGTCTACAACACACGTCCTTGTTACAAATTAATACACCATAAATATGAATATTCTTTTTATTTGCATTTGCATAGAAATATGGTCTTATTTTACATGTTTAGCCATTAACTAGCATACAATTTTTTTGTGATACAATCACTAATTTAATTAAGATAATAAAATCAATTCCTGATTTTTCAAATTATCGATTTAATAGAATCCTTATAGGTATACAAAATTCTTTCGTTACTGCACACATATCCGAAAGCAGAAAGATGAAATTTGGGAAAAAACGGGATATGCGCTTACGAAGTCGCGAGAAAACAATATATGTATATAAACATTCAAATCACATTATTGACCTGCGGGCTATAAAGGTTGGGTTTAGTTAGAAATAAATTAAATTAAGTGCATGAAAAAATTTAAAACGCACTTTGTAAAACTGTTTAAATTCCCTCCATTCCCAACATTTAGCAACGTTAGTTATGTCTCGTGAGCATCCCTCGGGATACGGAAATATTTATTCGCGGTACCGTTGCGGAAAAACTGCGAAGTAAATGCATGGAAAAATTGTAAGCTCCTAACTTCGGAATCCTTTTACATAAAACTTGATAGTATTATGCTCGAAAATGGATAAATCCTCGTTCGAATATTGGGGAAAGTGAATTGTTCGGTCCTATTCAAACAGGATAGTTTAAATTGAAATAAAGGGTACCTACACATAACAAATGTGATGTTATGTTGCATTGCGTGATTAGGGTGATAATCATTATTGAAACTTATATCATCAATATATATATATAAGACTCGGGCGTTACTGATGAGTGCCTGACTGATATTCAAATAACATTATTGACCGCCGGGTTATAATGAAGTTCGGTACAATATTTGATCCTCAGTGAGTCAGTTAGTAACAAAATCGACGTATTTTAGGTATTGGCAAATCCAGTGCAGTAAAAACTAGACAAATATATGAAATTGTGTGTATTTGCATAGTCTCCCATCTTTATCTTCATTATCCTGAGAATTTTGGTTATCTTGTATGTACAGACGCCAGCACATCAAGCTACCCGAAACTTTCAAATTTTCCCAATCAACCTTAAACCTAATGCTTTAGCGATAAAGTTTAAAATCTATTAAAGAAATTTGACAGTTCTGACAGTTTTAACGACAATTGAAAAATCGACCCATAGGCATGACATAGACCCATGTTTAAATCCCCGATAGCCGCACCCAATCAAGCGCCCTTGTTTTAATCAAACACAAACCTGATGCATTCATCGCGTGACAACTGGATATCATCGTTCTAATATCAGCTGTAAAAACAGCCGCCATTTTATTTCATTGACTTTACACATAATTGTTGTTGGCATTGTTTTAATGTTCTATAGTTCACTCGTTTACAAATTTACATTTTTAAAGCGTGTTTCAGTTTAATCCTTTGATTTTATCGGAATCGTTAATTATTGGTGTTTCATTTCTCTCTCTATTTTAGGTAGGGACATTAATAACGAGCTTGTATTTGAATATTTAGTTGTTTTATAGATTTTTATACGAGGTACTTTAAATTGGTTTTTATTGAAAAATAAAATCAATAAAACATTAAAATTACACACATATGACCGAATTGCGGTCGTGTCCGCAAGTCTCAGTAAAATCTTCATCAATCCACGCGGCAGATATTATAATGCACAAGGGCACAACATAGGGACATGGAATAACACAGGTATATTATTCTTTCTTTACTATCACTGTCTGTTGGCAAGGCAATACGACTCAATGGCTAGTGCACAATTTTTTTAATTATCTGTGCCATTTTTAAAACACTAAAGAAAATTGCCGCAAAAATAAACAAAAACTGAACTATTACATATGTTAGTGAGTGTAAGAAGGTTTTTTTTTATTGGAACGAAGTTCCTTATCGCGCGTTGTGAAAGGGGGCTAGACGGAAAAAATTCGTACGAAAAGTTGTAACGACACTTTTTTGATTAACTTTTGTTTCTTTTATGTTTGAATTTCGAAGAAGACTGTGGTTTTAATTTAGAAATAAAGCGCCAAAATATAAGATACAAATATTTTGATAAAAGTAATTGATTAGACACTATTTTTTCCCGCGGCTCAGCTCCTTTTATTCTATCCCAGAAGATTTTATTGGAATATGATGATTTTTCGAAGACAAAAAACAGCCTCTTCATGAATGAGTTTTCTTAATCGGACCTGTATCTACAGTATATATTGTATTATTAGTATTGACTATTTTGAAAAAAAGGAGTCTCGTAACTTATGTCCCCAACTAACTTGTAGGTACCCAAAAACTTCTCAGGTACACACCATCCAGAATAGAAAGTTGGTATTAATTTCAAATACTACAAACGAAACATACGAATCAACAAAAAAAATTTTGCTTGATATCTGCCCTATTTTATGAACAAATAGTTTTAAAACTATGAAACGTATCAGTTATTTAGCGTAATAGACTTAATTGGCGATCGTTCGAACGCAAAAAATTTAAGCTGAAAACAATACAAATATTTTAAAACATTTATATTTTTTTAGTTGTGAAATAGGTACTTTTGTTATTTAATTAAATACTAGCTATTTCATGCGGTTTCACTTCTCTATCAAGAAACAGAACAGGGATGGTGTTTTTTTCAAGGATAACAAGTAGGCTACGAGAATGAGTGCTATGAGTTATGACACAGCGATACTGAAGCTTTCAATCTGCAGAAGAGTTGGTGATCCGATGAGTAGTTTAGATATTAAATGATAAATTATATTTATTTGGAACTTCGTTCCATCTGGGTGTCCCTTGACACCTCTCAAGTTTTTTTATTATTCATAGGATCGTTTTTCACCACAAACTCCTATAAATGGAAAACGTAGTGAATGTTGACGATGGAGCACGCTTGCCTTGACTCTCTTAAAATTGCGAAGTAATTCTACTCGTTCCAATGCATTTTCGTGATGACATGGAAGGTACAGAGAAAAAAAAAAGGAAAAGATTACATACAATTATATCTAGGAAATGGGAAGCGGAGAAAATGTCTTATTTTTAAGTCAAGGAAATTGAAGATTTGCGGAATAGTCATAGTAGAAAAATGTTTCTGTGCTTCAAGTGTTAAGAGCAAGCGAAACTTGGCAGGCAATAGACATCGTATTTTGTTAAAAATCAAATATAATGAACTGGCCAAAGAAGAGAGTCGGTGACAGCGTGACGGCTGACAGGACAAAATGAAGACAGAAAACGTGTTGCGCCACTCCAAGTAATATGGGATACGGCAGGAAGGTGATGATTATAAAGGGCTAAGAGAAAACTGGCTGTAACAGACGGACAGACTTATGTATGTACATCTGATAACCAGCCGGCTAGCTATCCGAACAGACGTATGATCCTATATGTGTTACCTACGTTTTTTAATTCAGACTTAGTCCATATCTAAATAAAAGTAGCCTAATTTTATTTTGGTTAATCAAATGTTGAATTATTGTTTTTTAGATTAAACAGAATTTCCTAGAAGCATCCTAGGCAGTGATAAGTTCTTTAGTTTTTCAAGTGTGTTTGTGATTTTATTCTGTCTCTCCTTGACTTTTCTCCGCTTTTCTTTTGTTTTAAGGCCGAACATAGGCCAGTCACGTCGGTGATTGCATCACGAACAACAGATGCACGCCAGCAGCTGTTTAAACCTTAAGAACTCTGCAGAAAAATCTTCGTTGCAGTAGATAAAGTACTTGATATGTTTTAATAGGACGAAAAGAAATGAGAAATAAGTACCTAACTCTAATGAAAGTTTTGTGTTTTTTTTGCATTTAAATGTTATAAGGTGTGAAGTATTAAACCACTCGATGTAACCTCTCGCTTGCCAGGGTTGCGGGATTTGTTCGAAAGTAATACTCATACTAATATACTTTTTTTTTATACTTATACTAATATTATAAATACGAAAATTTGGTTGTGGGATGGATGAATGGATGTTTGTTACACACACACAGTTACGTCAGAACGGCTGAACAGATCTTGATGAAATTTGGCACAGAGGTAGATTATAGTCCGGAATAACACAAAGGATATATTTTTATCTCGAGAGTATGTTCCCTTGGTAAAATTTTCGATATTCGCAGCTAGTGCAGCTATAAATCCCTTCAAAAAGAAACTGAACTTGATTTGAAACTATTTTGACAATTCAATCTTAGCAATGTAAGCGATTATATCCTCTTATATAATTTGCATAAATCTTAAACCGTTTAAAACAATAATCTACACTACAATATTACATTAACATCGTCATGTAAATTTTCATCTAAACACATGCATAGTACATAATAACGTTTGATACATTAACATAACTAAACACCTGAGGTGCGATTGTCTAACTTTAGTTCATGATGAATAATGAATACGATAGTCATTAATCGTAAATAAAAAATTCGAATTGTGTAAAACTGTCCATCCAATGAGTGAACGATCGTATTGGATCGTATACAAACGTATAAGATTGCGTTTAATTATGCAAAATATTCAGAAAATCTTTATTTTTTTAGGATTATTTTAATAATTAACATTAAAAAAGCCGCTATTTTTTGTTATTACATCTTAAATATAACTCTATATCTTATTGATAAGGGAGACTTACTTTGAGCTCAGCAGAGATCCCTGTAGATCTCAGCCTTTGGGGCATGAACGGTGCGAGTTCATCAACAAGTTGTTGAAATAACGGCAACGACAGCCTGTAGTTCTTGATGAACTCGCCATCCGGCATGTCCCAGGGCATAGATGATCTCCGCAGCTCTTGCCTCCTCATCTGCGAGCGTCTCATGCGACGCTCCCGTTCGATCATGCCCATCATGTAGGCGTGCGCCATTTTATTCTAAAAAATCACGCGGATTAACAATAAATTGTGCTGAAAAAGAACTCTTGTGACTCACTTTATTTTATTTCCATTTAACACTAAACACTATACATTATTCACTACGACGTTTGGTTGGACTCACTTCCAACCAACCCACCAACCTTTTTCTTTCGATAGTTTCGATTACTTACCCTTTTCTTTCAAAGAAAATAATAAAACAATTAATTACGAGCACTATAATTCACGATTGTCATGAGTCACAAGTCACCGCAATCATTTGACATTAGCAATGAGCTCAAAAAACATACGCAATTCGAATTATGTGTCAAAAACTTGTACATCATTCACTCATCGTTTAAAATTAACGACCCAATCGTTATCGATAAATGAACTCCGTACACAATTAGAATTAGCCGTTTGACAGATTATACCGTACGTTTTGAAATATCAAATGAATACGATTGCCTTACACAATCGCACCCCTGATTAATAATTGAGAACATTTACATATGAATACGTGTTAATAATAACTAACTTAATATTAGTTAACATAACATAGCGCCTCTAGTCCCAGAAGTAGTAGGCAGAAGTGTAAGTTAGCATTTCGACAGTTGTGTTCAAGTGTTATGTGAAGAATTTTGCCATCAACCGCACACAAATCGAGAGTCCAGGTTGCTATTAGGACCATGGTTGCGGAATCTGTTCGAAAGAGTCACCGCGGCCCCGACACGCAAAGGGTTTTAGGAGGAACACGGATGGGTTTTAGTCGGTAAGAGTCTGACACGCCCTTACGCTACACCCAGAGCGGAAAAATTCGTTTAATGATTTCCATCTTTTAAAAAAAAACATGCGGTGCAGTCTTGCCTATAAAAGTGAAAACTAAGCGAAAGCTAAAGCGTTCGATGATGATGACGCGAGTCCTATGATTTTTGTTCACCTAAAAAGTGCTCAACGCCCCTAATGAAGTTTTCACTTCAAAAAGGTTGCCATTAGGAAGTTCTTGATAAAAACCCATCAACACTGCACTTTTCTCAATTTTATTAGAGTCGGATTCCAGTGTTACCAGAGGCGCTAAACAAAGAGCTAGGTAATTAGCGAATGCGGTCGTCGAAATGCCAAAATTTAAGGCGTTGAATTACGTGACATTTTGTGTTTGTCAATTCCATACATTTTTGACAATCGGCTTCGCCACGCTGACGCGGACAGTGTCACTTGTCTAGAGCCTCCGATGCACTGCTGAATACTAGTATTTTGCTTAGAGCGCCTGTCTATGTTAACAACCCAGTTTGGTACCACAATCCCTTGGCAACACACATATATATAGATTTAAAAAAAACTTTTGTTGTTTTACATTAATCGACCAAAACCCGCTTTAATTAGTAAGTTGTCATTTGCATTTGTGTGTCGGATTTTTGCAACAGTAAACTGTATATGTAATTATGTGACAATCTATCGAACTAAATAAGCAAAATCTGTTTAATAACTGCATTTCCTACTCCTATGTTTAATGCATGCCGTGGCAGCCTTTAATTAAGGCTACACTATAAAATCTAAAAAGAAATATTATGAGTTCTGTAATATGTATTTTTGTGTATGCTTTGTTTGTTGTCCGTAAATAAATAAACACTACCTTTCAGACCCGCAAACTTCTTTAACTACATTCAAAGATAAACTAATGCCAGGCAATAATCACCAACTATTAATATAATTAAAATAACAATGGAACAGAATTAATACAGTCGTAATCAGACAATGTTATCAAGTCAGCCAAATTAATGTCTCTCCATGGAGATAGGTATGTTAATGACGATCATAAATTAGGAGCGACTGACGCTCATAATTAATATCCGGCTTATAATTATGGCTACGTAAACCGGCGTCGAATGACATGCTGTTTTCCGGAGCACTGTTAAAAGCGATATGTGAAAAATTATATTAACAGCGTTTGAGAAATAGGGAATATACATGCAATTTTTTATTTGCGAATAAAGTTCTTATTAGCTCTAGTAAACAATTACGAAGTAATTTTTAAAAAAACTTCATCAGCGATGAAGTTATAAAGCTTTAAAGTTGATAATTAGAAAGAGAAGTGCGATACCAACTCTGACGTCAAATACTGTGACGCCTATACAGCTGCCATAGAAAATGGCGTTTTCGCGAGAGGGACAGATATATATTTGTTTAAAATAGTTTTATCTCGTTTTTTTTCGGTCAATTTTGATTCTGTTTTCACTGTTAGTATTATATTTTTGTATATGATATATATTTCTAGATAAACTGTTTAAATAGTACTTTTTTATGCATATTTCCTATTGTGTAGTAATAGATGATAGATGAAAGTAGACAAGCACCATACTTATTCAAATTATACGATATATATGTACTTTAACCTTTTGAACGCCAGAGCATAAACGCGTCGGCGTGCCCCCGACGCCAAGTCTTAAATTCGCCTTACTTTTTGTCACATATTTGTGACGTTTGGCGTACAGGGCACGCGCTTGCTTGTCATGTATACGTGACCATGGCGATCAAAAGGAAATCCGTAATATTCTTTATTGCACATAGCTATATATATGTACATTTTTATGGATAGGAAATCATTAAGTGCCTTCTCTCGCTCTAGGCGGAGTGTCAGACTCTTACTGGCTAAAATCCACCCATGTTCCTTCAATTGTCCTTTGCGTCCCAAGGCCGCGGTAACTCTTAAACAATACCGCAACACTGGCAGGTCAATTAACTTATTGCAGGTTTCGATTTGGAACCTGAAATAAGCTTCCATGAATCAAAACTACGAAATGATCAGCATCTAATTATAATCTAAATAAATAATAAAAGAAACACGCATACGATACTTACAAGAAAAATAAAATTAAACTAATCCAAGTTGAACTATTTAATATGGGAAGCGTCTGTCCGAAATACGACTAGCGCTGTGGGTTAGTGTGAGACGAAGAGCCAGCCTACCGCTGCCGTATGCGTGAGAGAAAGGGAAGCCAGACAGACTGGCGCCGTAACGCGTTACGTTACGAAGCGGTTTACCCTCCCATAAGAAGTTATCACTTCAAAACAGCTAACGAAAATACACTCAGAATGTTGGTTATTCAATGCATAAACACATTCATGTCTTTGTTATCTCATAATTCTGATACTACAAATGTGAAGGCGCCCGTGACCACGTCAAGTACCTACCCATACTGGATGTGTTTATTCTAGTGTACCGAAAAAAATATTATTTTAGGTCAAAATAAAATCACTTTAAATTTTTGCTTGGATATCTTTGGTAGGTACTGAACGTTGTGTTAAATTTTGTCCACCTATTTTAATGGTGATCAATTGATCCAATTCAATTGATTCCAATTGATTTCGAATGAGAAGCTGTTTTTACTGGAAAAAGATTGCCTTTTCCAGTAAGCTTCTAATTGGAAATAATTGATATTTACGTTTAATTTAGTTAATTTCCGAATCAATTAAAATGTGATGATACAAATGGATTAATTTAATTGATGTTCGACGAACGAGTTAACATGATAAAATTATGGTGATTAAATTGATGGAAATGGCTCGTACGTAGGTAGTTAAGTTACCTGTATCGGAGTCCTGATAAAATTAAACATGTATTTTATGCAAATGGGTCAAAAGATGCGGTGGCCCGTTATAAACTGTTTTTTTTTTTTCAAATTTAATTTAGTAGATAATGTAAATCAATTTGTGCGTTAAGTGTTATGGTAGCTATTCATTATCGTTATTTTAGCTGAAAGTAGTCCACTGCTGGACATAGGCCTCCCCCAAGCGTCCCCGCATCGATCGGCATATGGCAGATATTATAACGATATAAAATCTAAGAAAATACTAAAGAAAAACCTTAATTAGGGTTACCACACCAATGGATGGAAGAATGGATTAGTCGACGTCGATTGATAGTTTCTACTACACCAATCAATCGATCGTCGATCGATGGTAGAATATATTCTTCTTTCGATTAGCCAAAGCTACCACAACAATCGATCAACGTCGATCGATGTCGATCGATGGCATTGACATCGGTAACACCCTTACACTTTGCCCGACTCGGGCATAGAACTTAGAACCTCATGCTTAGCAGCGGCACATTCGAACACTAGTTCAACTAGGTAGTACATCTATTATTTTTTGACCGATACAAAACCATTATAACATTTTAAAAGGTAGATTCTATCAAAGTAAAGTTGGCAAGAAGTGTCTTAAACTTCTAAGTGTCAAAGCTAAAGTTAAACTCGAAACTATTTATTATTTAATAAGTAAGGTGAAGTAAGGTCACGAATGTTTTATCAGCTAACTCCTGAAACTTTGTGAAATAAAAGTTATATATGCTCAAGTTATAACTTAGAATCCCCAAATGCTAAGTGAAACTTCAGACTGGCTCTTGAACTAACTTAATAGTCGCGGTATTACTCTATTATGTGAATGTGGAAGGCTGTCAATTTGATGTTTGGTATGCAGACGTAGTTAAGCTGGAAAGTTTAAGATAAGATAAGATAAGATCATTTATTTGTACAAAACATGAGTATACACACACATGGCATGCAAGATGTTTAAAATTAAATTAGGTATATAGGCGTACAAATATAAATAAGCACATGCATACAAATATATTAAAAATATTTGATAGGATATTTGGAATTTGCTTCCTATGGATGCCACTCGTAGGTCTATCCTATAGGGCCAGTGCCTGCCAGGGTTACGGAATTTGTTCGATAGTGTCACCGCGGCCCTGAAACGTAAATGGCATTTAGAGGAATATGGATGGGTTATAGTCAGTAAGAGTCTGACACTCCCTTCCGTTCCACCCAGAGCGGAAGAAGTCATTTGATGATTTCCCATCCTTAAAAAGAATGGATTTAAAAGGGTTAAATAAATGTGGAATATGTGGATAGGGAACAAGAGGCGATAGTAAAGATGGTTTGTGTGAGCAATGAATAATGATATGAAAGATTTATTTTTCGTGAAAATACCTTTCCCAATGGCAGCTGTATGGGCATCACGGCTTTTGACGTCAAAAGCCACGTTCGACTTCTTTTTCTAATTACCAACTTAAAAACTTTATTAATTTTCCGCTGCTGAAGATGTTTTAAAAATTCTTTTAAACCAAAAAAATAAAATAAACTAAATTACAAAATTTATGCAAGTTGGCTATAAATATTTTATTTAGCAAATAAAAACTGACCTGAATGTTTCCCAAATGTTATACAAATTTACAGACGATATTAATTTTCCTATCACCATTTATTATTCTCGAGTTGCTGATACAATAAATTTTACGAGAAAGTTAAAAAGAAGCATACCAAAAGTAATATAAATCATAATTTGACTTAAATTTATATTTACTTGAATCAATAGAAAAAGAAATCTGAACGCAGTAAACAACTTTTGATTAAACACAAAAATAAATCACATCGTACAGGGCAATTTAATTTATGCATCTTGAATACAAATACATTACATAAATTGCAGTTGTAAATAAAAGATGACATACGCTGTTCAATAGCATGACATTCCAAAAATAAGCGATAATACTTTACAGAAATTGTGAAATACCGGGTAAAACGGGGTGGATAGAAATGATGGGGTGAATAAAAACGATACTTTGATTAGAATATTACGTTATTTAAATATTGTTTGCAGCAATGAAGAACTCCAATTTTTTAACAATTATTTTATTTTTAAATGAGAAATCATTAATATGGCATTTATGTGAATGCACCCTGTTTTACGGTATAGTTTATTTTTAATGTATATTTGATGCTTTTAATTTAGGGTTTGCTTTTTCAGTTTCTAGTCACCAGTGTTATCTAAAAACTGATAAAATCGAGTAATAGCATGAATGGTATGGTCTACGGCGTAGCTCATTTCGCGGCTACGTGCTACGGTTGCTACGCAGGCGTAGCAGAGTTCCACATATCGATCTCGTATTATGCAATGAATCATTCATATTGCAAACTTTTCAAAAGACTTTCAGAATATTCTGTTAAAGCAAGTTGCTGAAAAATAATAAGGGCAAAAATACACATATAAAAATATTGCTACTAGTTTCTGCCCGCGACTTTGTCTGCTTGGAATTCAGATTGGGATAAATGTATTTGTATGTGTAGATCCTGGTTATAAACCATAAGTGTGACAATTTTCATTTAAGTCCAACTTGTAGTTTTTAGGTAAAAGATTTCTGTTATAAACATCCATCTATTCATCCTCACATAATTCGAAAAAATATAATATAGTAGGTATTTGAAGAGTTTTTTAAAGAAAAGTACTCATAATTGTATTTTATATTTTTATTCTACTTCAAAATCCTAATACTTAAAGTTCTAGATCTGCAACTAAATGCAGCAAGGGTCGTTAGCTATGCGCTCTCAACTTGTGACGTCACATCATTAGCTATTTAGCTGTTAGAGCTATGCTGACATATTAATAGCTGCCAAGCATTAGACGGCAACTCAATTTTGTTAGTCATGGTTCTGATTTAAAAGGTTTATTTAATGGCAACAGAATTATTTTTAATATTAGTTTTGCCAGGGACTTGTACGCGCATATACCAAGGAACCTAAATTCCAAATTTCAACTTTCTACGAACAGTAGTTTCGGCTGTGCGTCGTCTGTCAGTCGCTCAGTCACGCCGTAACGGAAGAGTTCTTATGTATACATATATACATAATAAGATTTTTATAATAATAAGATTTATCTTCTCTTACAAAGTAGGTACAATATTACAAATAATTGGTGTTACAAATATTGGAGTTACAAAGGTTTGTGGGAGTCAGAAATCCAAACTAGGATACCCTGTGCTATGGACTCCTGGCCCCCCTCGCCAAGATTGAGATTAATAAAATAAAGCTAAAACGTGTGTGGAAGCTAAAAGCTAAAAGGTAAAGGTGTCATGCGTGTGGTGTGATGGTGTGTGTGTGTGCGTATAAAGATGGATGTGTAGGTATACGAATATCTGCCAGGGTTGCGGAATTTGTTCGAAAGAGTCACCGCGGCCCTGGAACGCAAAGGGCTTTAGAAGGAACACGGATGGGTTTTAGTCAGTAAGAGTCTGGAGTCTGACACGCCCTGGAGTCTACCCTAGACAAATAAATAATTGCAAGAAATTTGTTAATTTTGTGCTTGCTCTGAAATTGAAGAAATTTTGGGCAAAAGATGTTTTTACCGGAGTTGTTTCACAGACTTCATAGAATCTCCTAGTATTACCTCCGTTTGACTGAAGAAACGTCAATAGAGGAATGTTTTTTTACAACTGTTAGTAGTACATAAAGCTGCCTGATTCTTAGTATGTTTGTTTCGTTATAGGGGTTTGTTGTGGCGTATAAACGTAGTTTGAAGAGAGCAACTTTCAGTAGTTTCACTTTCATACATGTATTAATGGAATATTCAGCCTTATTCACAAAAACTTTTTAAAAATTTGCTGAGTAAGTAATGATTTTCCGATTCTCAGTCAGAATTCGAGTAGCAGAAACCTAAAATTGACTGGCAGAGAATGCGCCTAGGGGCAGAGGCATTGACCTCAAACAACTTATGGGTACTTAATTAAAATTATATTTAATGACCTTTTTTTTTTGAATAAGCCTTAAAAAGTTAATGTTTGTAAAAGGCGAAAATCATGTGGTTGAGATAGAGAATTTGAAACTGAGCATAATTATGACTGTTTAAAACGGGACTTATGCTACAGATTTTTCTATATTAATTTTTATTTTTTTACTGTATTTTATATGATGCGACTGCCAATCTGATGTCCACAACCCAACTACTTGGAGACACGATCGATACCTTTGAACATTTCCTGGCTTATGACAACCCGTAACGACTTCCAAAGATCTACTAATGACAGCCGAGACCAAGAGCTTGACATGCTTTCGAAGCACGAAGGAATTTGAAAAATCTCGACCGAGTCTAGTCATCGGCGCGGGACATATTATAGTGAACATACACAGATGCACTCCTTATTTCATCACTCTCATTATCCGATGGCACGGCAACACGACACGACCGGAGAGAGATCTGGCGCAGGACCAACGGCTTAACGTGCTTTCCGAGGCACGAGGGTGTCACACCAGCATCTTTCAAACTCCGGGCTGTCACATGAAAAGCATTTCAAGTGACTTACTACGCAGCAAACGCGCGTTTAACAATTTGTTACGTTAATTCTGCCTTAATTTTCACTACGGAACAAAAGCCGTATTCTAATTAAACTCTTAACTTTAACAATTGAAGATTTAAATTAGCTCCAGCTTTGATTCAACTTCTACTGCTTTTAAGCGTCAAAGCTTCAAGAGCATTATTAGCTCGTCATTTTCGCAGTTATCTTAACTAATATTATAAATGCGAAAGTGTGTCTGCCTGTCTGTTACCTTTTCACGCTTAAACTGCTGAACCAATTTATATGAAATTTGGTACAGAGATAGATTAGACCTTGGAGAAGGACATAGGTTACCTTTTTGTCGAATATTCCAATATTCACGAGGGCGAAGCCGCTCGCAGAAGCTAGTATAATTATATAGCACCTTTTCACTAGAAGTGTCGGAGGCACATTTGGATTAACTTTGACTGCAGACATAGAGTACTCAGAACGGCGACAGCTAATTAAATTTTACTTTAACAAAGCTCTTGTTTCGTGATTATGACACCTTGTTACCATATTTTTAAATTACTTTGAAACATTATTTTTATAAGCTAGAGATTTAATTTGAATTTGGCAGGGTTTAAGAAAGTTTACGTCTGAAAGTGAGTAGCAAAGTGAAACGCCTTTGAGAGTCGCTTGAGGCTAAAAACTTTGTCTTAATACATAGAAAGCGATCATTGCACGAATGCGCGACCATCGCTTTCATTTGCATAGCAAACTGGTGACACTTGGGGAGGCATATGTCTAGCAGCGGACGTCTTTTGGCTGAAATAACGATGATTCTCTGGATTCTAGCTAAGAAAACCAGTGGGTTTTGCTCTTAATTTTTTTTAATTCAGGTAAAAAATCTGCTAAATCGGTGGGCTCGGATTTCATTTAATTGTTATTAATATTCGTTATGCTAAGTTGGTCACTCAAAATTGTTTTGTACGATTGTGAATTGGGATAAACCCAATCCACAATCGTACAAAACAATGTAAAAGGCAACAACAGAAATCCTTTAAACAAAAAACTTAAATAAATTCCCTGAATGAAAACCACAGAGAACTTTCCGCATACGAGAACAGAATAAAGTTATTTAAAACTCATAACGAGACATTTAAGTGAAAACAATTTTAACAGAAAAAACAAATTCCAATTTGGAGGTTTCGTGCCAGAATTATTTTGACGTTTATTTATTTTGCACATCCGTGTAATCAGGACACAAAGGGTTGCAATAAATGCAGAGAGAGGAAGAAAAAGTCCTTTACTAGTTTTTTTAGGAGACAACCCTGAAAGCTTTTCTTAAGTTTTCGCACACACATACCCACACACACGCGCACACACACACAAACACACACACACCCTCACACACACACACACATACAAGCACTATCTTCTATTTCTTTTTCATTTAGCATATCATATATTATAGCAAAAATATACACAGTAAATGCATTGGTTTATATATACATTTTTTTCGAAACTTACGGAAGGGACTGGACCTCACGACACAGGGTATCCTAGTGTGGGGTCCAGAGATATACTGTATTTTTTAGTATCTAAGTCAACGGATGTTATATGTGTATAATATGTTTTGTACTAACGGTTGAATGAATAAAGATTATTATTATTATTATTATAAGTAGGGCTGCCATCCACACAATTTTATTCGTGTTGAAATTTCAAATCTCTGATTTTACAGCGAAAATGGCTTCCGGAAAATGGGAGAGAATTTTAGGGCTTGACGAATGCGGGATTTTAGGTTGGCGTTAAGTTGCTCAGAGATAGTTGTGAAGTGGTTTTATAGAGGTAATTTTAGTGTTAGGGGTAGTGAAATAATCTGTCGCTATCGTTTTATGTGTAATTTTAAAGCAACGAGTTATTTACAAAAACCAACCTTTGAATTTAAAATGCATTCAAATTCAATTTGCAATATCATGTCAGCGTCAATTAATTGAAAAAAAAAATTACAAAATTAGGAAAAATTAGAGCTGTGCCATTCATATAGTATAAGAAAGAACCTGTGCTGTATTTTCAGAAGATATGACGCTCAAATAACATACAGTTTACTTCATCTAACACACTTACATGTTTTAGAATATCATATAACAACATTTAATCTAACAACACTTTCTCTAACGTTCGTTTAGTATATTCTTTTCGTATATAACGTTCTTTTGATCTAATTATCATCTTGTATAGTTGACATTTGATCTAACCGCTGAACAAAACGCGACCACGCCAGCTCGGGAACTTAAGGTACCCCGATAGGTTAGGTTCGAATGGGACGGCGGGAGATAGCGAACTTAGCTACCGTGATCATAATCATATTAGGTTCCTTTAAACCCTTCAGGCAGAAATAGGATCCGTCAACATTTTTTTCACAACCGTAATTTAAATGTACATTTGAAAAAATTAGTGATCATTAGATCTGCGGTGTTTCCAAATGTCACATCTTATTCGAGACGGCAACTTGGCCATAAATACGCAGGACGCATTTACTAATTCCGTGCATGTCAGTCATGTTGACAAATCTTATACAATATGAACATTATAACTTTTAATCATTAGTTTAAGTGTCAACAATATATCAACAAAAGCTCCTTTGAAATGAAATTATATCTCTTGGGATTATATCATTAGTTGTTATAACAATAGATGATCATAACAAATGAAAATTATATCAAACGTAATGATATCGTTCGTACACACAAATTAAAGATGTTTTTGACTGTGGAATTGCGACTGCGAACGATTCTTACCATTTTTGTACGTTTTTGAGCATAACATAGCAAATTATCTTGACATAAAATCAATGCGCAATGAGACGCTTTTCTTAAACAATTCGCCTCCCAGAGCTGAAGAGAAGACCTATCAAGTATCATATTATGTTTCCCACTTCCATGACAGGAAATGCCTAAAGCAGTATTTATTGTGCGTATCCACACATTTAAAACTCAAAAACTTAAAACTCAAAGCATTTATTTCAATTAAACCATTACAGGCACTTTTGAATTGTCAAGGTCGGTCTGTCCAAAGAGATGAAGCTATTTGCACAATCCAAAGCGTAAATCTCTATGGAGAAGAACGTGAAAGAAACTCCATGGACACCCTTTTAAATCAATGTTTTTTTTACAATGATATGGTTACATCACTCGTGTGAAAATTAAAAAAAACATACATATATGTGAGAACGACGTAGAAAGACTTGCACGATCAAGCGTTCGAAGTAAAAATTCAACTCATGTAAACTCATACTGGTTACAATTTGAAGGTAACAACAAATAAAAACATGGCATCGTTAAACCACAGTTTGATCGAAAATATCAATCATCAAATCGAGATCAAATGGTCGTTTATATCTTCTGGATCGACTAAAATGTCACGTAACCAACAAATGGTGGTACAAAAACAAATTAGTTTACCGTTTGCGTTAGGCCTCGGGCTATTTGGTGTATATTTGCAAACAGTAACGGTAGATTAATGACACAGAGTTTTAGTAATTGCACGGTTCAAATAGTACCTACATGGTCAAAAAAAAATGAGAGTCTCAAAACTTTAGTAGTATGCCTACTTAACTATGCCACCTATCTCCAACCTTTGTTTTCGGGGAGCAACCTTTAAAAGTTTTTTTTTATTTTGAAATGCATTACTCTTAACTCTAGTCTAGATCATAGATGACAGAGACAAAGTCGACGATGGAGCGAGCTTACCCAGAAGAAGCCTGTTCACTCTAATTTTGAAGAGATTAGGGTTGTATGCGTTCGGAAACACAGACGCAGCGTTATTTACTTTATTGTACACCAAAAGTAAAATAAAAAGGAAACTTAAAACATACAATGGGCGTATCGCATTCCGCAATCTCTTCCAGGCAACCTGGGATGTTATAGTATTTGCCTGGACATGAAATGGGGCTGTCATTGGTGACAAAAACCAATTTTACTGGAATTTGGGGATAAGATCAGGGTAGTGTTAGATCAACAGTCAGCTAGCTGAACGACATTCAAAAGATAAAGTGAGATGCCCAAGGAAGCGAACCTTAATAAAAAGGCAGACTAACTCAGCAGAGAATGGAACAAGGTTACCAATGAAGTTGGTATATTATACTTAAATGGAAGTACATTGCACTTAACACTACCAAAAACTACATCATACATTTCAAAAACGTGGTGCAACGAAGAAAAACACTGAGAACTGTAAAAAAAACAACCATACGTTATGCATTTAAGAATTACTTAAGCGGTCATTGACCCATCTGACATTTACTGACATCCTTAGGTTCAGAAACAGAATTAAAGACAAGCCGCTCTGAATCGACCTCTGTATTGTGATGACCAATATTTATTACAAACGTAAAACATTACAAAGTTTATTGCATGAGCTCGTACGAAGAGACATTTGGGAACGGGCAATGACCGCTATTGTCATGCCAAAATGGAACAACTATAGGAACCTTCTTGGTTCTTTGAAACGAGAAAAAGACCAAAAAAAGTTTTAATGACACAACCCTGAACACTGCAAGGTTCTGTAAAATTATCACACTAAATATTTTATCTGTTTCAAACATAAACAGGAAAAATATTCTAAAGGGAAACATCTTTTAGAGACTAAACAGAAATAAATGGCGACAGCTTTATAACAATATTTGTGTTCATTGTACAATTTCATAGTTCAACCTACTTTTTTGATAATTGTGTATATCGGGAGAGGAAAAATGGGCGAAGACATTATTCGTTTGTAACCCAATTAGAAAGAACTAGATTGTTTGTGGGTTCCAATAATTACATTTTAAACTTTGCCGTGTTTGTCTATTGAGAACTTTTTAATATAAATATGAACTAGGTCAGAATAGAAGTGTTTTTTCAGTGATCACCACTGATGATTTAGTCGTTGGAAAGGCACTTCTCAGTCAAAAACAGGTTTTATAACATCATCTGCCGAACCCTTTCCCAGCTATGCTCTGGTGTGTTCTAGTGCGATAGTACTTTTGGAGACTTGGATTTGTTTACATTGTCTGATAATAAATTCAAGATCTCTTTAATACAATTAATTAGTGATTGAAATGACTATCCTATTTTGCTGTGATTTTTGTTGTTTTTAATTGTTAAATTATATATATATTTTTTTTAATTTAATTTATTTTTATGTTTAATTTTAGTTTCAAGTTTGTCTTAAACTTAATTTTTTATTTGAATGTTCATTTAAATTTTGTATTCAATTTAGTTTTTATTTTAAGTCTGGCTATTTATTTAAATTTAATTAAGTTTTTTAACAAAAAGAAAAACTTTATCGTTTTTATATTTTATCTCGCTCATGTGTATTGATTGACGTTTGATTGCCAACCATAAACCCAGTCGAGTATCGGATACCTTGACCTTTTTACCTTGATACCATTTTACCAAGAAGGCCAATTCTCGTAATTAAAAAGCGATAGCAACTATAAAAGTTTTAAACTTGTCAAATTGTAAGATAATTTGTGGTGTATTTGACAGTTTGCGACGGCTCCTAAAAATACTAGGATTTGCAGTCTGTTATAATATAAGTACTGCGAATTTTTGTATTTTCATATTTAATTTTTTTTAAATAGAAGTCAATGTTACCCGGCAAAATGCTACGCTTCTAACGATACCACATACATCGAAATCGGGTAAGCCGTTTAGAAGTTACACACATACACAACAACACAACATTCTTGTTTTTGGGCAGTCGAGTAAAAATACGTCGATTTTGTTACTGACTCACTGATGATCAAATATTGTACCGAATTTCTTTATAACCCGCAGGTCAATAATGTGATTTGAATGTGTAACCTCCTATGAAATCCACGTTTACCTTTTTATATCTAGCTTTTGCCCGCGATTTTGTACGCGCATAGCCCGTTTTTTCCCGTTTCCGTTGGAATTTCTGGAAATCCTCTCTTAGCGCTCCCATACACTCCCCAAGGAACCCACATACCACATTTAATTTCTCTCTAATCATCATTTCATTCTACGACCATTAGTTTCGGCTGTGCGTTTTCTGTCACTCACTCAGTAACGGAAGAGTCATATATTATATTGATTAAATATGTTCCAGTTCCACGTGTACCGTTAATGCGACATAAACCGCGCTTCTTCGCAGTTTATCCGGGCCATTATAATCGTTTGGTTTGTTTAAAAGCTCCTATACTTTAGGCAAATTCGAGATATTTTTCGATCACCATCATCGACACTAACTCAGATATCGAATTTAGTGTTGTATATTTTAAGTTGATTTTTAAGTGACCATTAAATGGAAAAAATGGAATTTGAACCTTGTTGTTTAAGTAAGACATGCAACCAAAATTTAAAAGTATAGGTTCGTTGAATACCCAAAAGTAAAAATACCTCATACGGGCAGAAAAAGATACGGTCACTAACCATTTCTCACAACACACTTTCACTAATCTTATAAGGAATACATACAAACAGAACAATTCCCCAGTCCAGTGGCACACTACATTCAATGCAGCAAGCACGAATGCGGACACAAACGACTTACCAATACACCTGTACCATTCAATAAGTAGGTACAGGAGACCAGCGCACGCACACGGATGCGTGCGTGAGCCGATCTCAAACAAATGACAGTCGCGATTGCGTTTGCACTTGCTGTACGTGAAGCGACGTTTTCGCTTGTTCTATGGAGCCTTACCTCTATTCTGTGACCCATACCTATAATAGCTAAGGTAGACCGCATCGGAGCATTTTCTTCGCGTCATGTGCAATGGTCACGTACCCGGTGAGAAAAATTCCCCGCGTGTAATGCGATATCGCTACGCCATTTTGTGTGCAGTGTGAGTCGCACTTTCTCTCTTCGTATGGGCACGTACTGAAGTATTGGAATTTAGTAGGGATGAGAATAGTTAAGTCCATGGTCACAATAGCACCAAAGTGGTTTCTAATTGCACATGGAATAACCAGTCCAACGATATTATTAGATATTAAAGTAATATATAAATTGGACAGGAGGAGTTCGTGGTTAGGCAATAAAGGAAAGTCGGAAAGTTTTTGGTCCCGGCTTTCATTTGGAGAAGCCAGAAGCCAGAAAATCTGACACCATTCTTGTGAAGGGTTATCGTGTTACTCAGTTGGACGTTTTGGAGGTAAGAAAGGTAGTCGTTCCAATGAAAACACTGGCACTCAGCTGTATCCGGTTATGCTGGATATGCTGGATTCCGACCCCAATATTTGAAAAAAGGCTGGGCAGAAATACAACGTGTAACATAATAAATGCTAGAACGCGACCAACCCCGAAATCGCGAAAGAAAACAGCTGTTCAGTACATTTTCTTGAGTTATGCGCGCAGAAATGTATGGGGAAGTCGATTTTTTTTTTCGCGATTTCAATGTTGGTCCCTTAGTAAAAGTTGTTCATAATGATGAGTACAATGACCTCTTAAGAGGTTATTGCGTTTGTTCTATTACACGTTGTATACAAGTTGGATATAGGGGACCTACCAAAATTTAGACGCCACGAAAAACCGGCTAAGTGTAAGTCGGACTTGCACAGAAAAAGTTCCGCGTACCATAAGTCGAAAAACCCTTTTATTCTTAATTGTATACTTAGTGGCAACAGAAATACACACTTTGTGAAAATTTCAACAGTCTACTTATTACGGTTCATGAGATATAGCCCGCTGACAGACAGACAGATGGATGGACGGACAGCTGAGGCTTAATAATATGGTTCCGTTGGTTACCCTTTGGGTACGGAACCCTAAAAAACCTGATTCAGCTAGAAACTATGTATTTTAATAAGATTGAAAGACAAAAAAACATAGTCTGCATAAGCAACTACGCATTTATTCGGCAAACAATATAAATCACGATAGCTAGACATGTTTATGAATCACCATATACCTTAACACAATCGTTTTTCACGCACGAAAATACATTTTGTGAACACCTTTTATATAGGATTTTTTTGGTTATTATTGGAGCCGTTTGTTGACTGTCAGTTGTTTTAGAGTGCCTATCTAATGTAGAATAAGTCCAAGATCTCAAAGCCTCCACATGTTTCTTATTTTGTACGTAACAAAATGTGTGGGATATATTAGTATTTGTATATAATTTTAACGTACGTACACCTGCTAGGTTCTGCCAGGGTTGCGGAATTTGTTCGAAAGAGTCACCGCGGCCCTGGACGCAAAGGGCTTTAGAAGGAACACGAATGGGATTTAGTCAGTAAGAGTCTGACAAGCCCTTCGGAAGAAGTACTATTTCCCATCCTCAAAAAAAAAAAATACCTGGTAGCTTGTCCCATGCAAGTAACGTGATTTTTTGGGTTTGTTCTTGTCATTCGTTGGCAATTGCATTACACAATATATAAAATCTCAACTGTCTCCCTTTTACGGTTCATGAGATACAGCCCGCTGGCAGACTGACGGGCCGTCAGACCTCGTAAGCTTAGTAATAGGGTATCGTAGATCGAGTGACCAACGATACCATATTCGGGTGTGGAACCGTAAAAACAAAACACACATCACACCCGGTTTTCAGCTAGCATCAAAGTAAATGTTTAAAACGCATTCCGAGACTCACAGTGAAATTAATTTTGACTTACAATTTCATAAGCCGTTACTGGTACACGAGAATAATATCCAAAACAACCGTTGACGGCTTTTTAATTAAATGAAAATGCTTTGTTGAAGAGATATCTTTTGTGATGACTTTTTTATGCTTTAAGAGAATTCTCGTGCTGAACTTTCCTCTTATTTTCAATCCCCAAAGCCAATTTATTTATTTTTCACCAACTTTTACTGTTTCCTCTTCACCGCTGTCATTGTTTGCGATGACATTAATGAACTGATTAATTATCCTACTATCACACTATCACACTAATATTATAAAGGCGAAAGTTCGTGAGTGTCTGTGTATGTTTGTTACTTCTTCACGCGCAACCGGCTGGACCGATTTAGATGAAATTTGGTATAAAGATTGTTTGAGTCCCGGGAAAGGACATAGGATAGTTTTTATCCCGGGAGTATGTTCCCTTGGGATAATTTTCGATGTGCGGAGCCGCGGGCGACAGCTAGTTTTGCAATATTATTAAGCCTGCCTTGGAACGCACGCTAAGCCTTTGTGTAAGCTGTCATTTGTGAATATTAGACAAATTTTACGGGTCTAGAAGTCTGATATGCATTCCTATTATTGTATCGTGTCGTGTCGTGTCGTGTCGTATCGTTATCGTGTTACCCAGTTACTGGATTTTAGAGTTCAGATAGGTAGACACTCCATGTAGCACTGCCGATCTTTTCTGTCAACGTCTCACGGTGTAAACTTTGGTGGAGTCAGCGTGAAATGAGATGTCATTCCATCTAGTTTGTATGGATTGACAGCTCACTTCATGTTCACTTCACCTAAGCCTACTCGCTGAAATGTTTACAGAATCACAATGCTGTAGTCAGCTGTAAAGAAAAGAAAAAAGTAGAATTTATTTGCGCCAAGGATGACATATTACCAAAAATAAATAACGACCTATCGAAGTTGGAAAGATATGCATTACATCCGCGCAAAACGGGCATCCCTCAGCATAATGCTGGGACTCGTGTGCGAGACAGCATCATAGCGCTGGTTTTTAGTGAGAGAGGCTTTGACTGGATAACATCGACCAAAACAGCAAGCAAAAAGAAGTAGTGTTAGCTGCATTTTGTAACACTAAAAATTTACTTCTTACTTGGAAAAAGGTTTAACTGACTCACTGCCCATCCCACTATCAATACTCCTTCAAAACAATGTTACAGTTGTAATCTATTGAGTGAACACGATAAGCCCGGTAACTTCGTAGCCTCATTTCATCTACACCGCAATAATGAGTTCGCTTATTTAAAATTCACGCAGCGCATCAGAACTTATAATCATAAACCCTAAAAAATAAACCAAAAAAATTGTTTAATAGTCCCCACAAACATTTTAATTACGAAACGGAGGGGTTCTCAAAATTACTTGCGTACTTTTTTCGTAATAAACCTCGGGTAACCATAGAATAAAAATGGCGTCGAAGAAAAAACGTCTGGATGGCTATTTAAATGCCTACAGGTATCGCCTATGTCTGGTACAGACATCGATCCTGTGTGCTTTTGGCAAATCAAGTTGTAGACAATCGGTTTTGTAGAGCGTTGTCTCTTTCTAAAGCTTGGTGTGATTTGTTTAAATTCTCGAACATCGTGAGGTAGGCACAAAAAACGTAAATCATAAGAAGTCATTTATTCCAATTTCAAATCTTCAATTTTTTAACCTAAAATACAAAAATATTGTCCTTGAAAACGCCCATCGTCACATCTTCTTAATGTTTCAGCTGGAAAAAACGAGTGGTGCAACTGACATTGACAATTTCTGTTAAATTAATTAATTTTTAATGAAAATCACCTGTTTTGCCTCCTGTCCTACGGTACCTACCGTAATGCGTGAAGGGTACCCAAATTATGCAGCTGTCAGTACACTTTCGCTTCTACGCTTTTATTATTCTATGCTCAGGGCTGGCACAAACATGTGAATAATTCATAAATAGCTCCCGGTTTGTTTACGTGATGCCTCGAAATGTTTAAAGGGACTTTTTATATTTTTAATGTAGCACTCACTTTTTTTTTAAACACGAGTAATTTAATATGATAATGTTAATAAAGACTGTTTGCTGGTGTAAATAAATGGTTTCTTTTCGTGGTATTTTTTGTGAGTAAAATGGTATGTTTATTTCACTTCAATAGTTTGTGTTTTACATTTTCTTCAGGCTTTCATGTTTTACCAATTTTTTTTTAGGCATTTTGTAAGGTACTATATATCAAGAAGAAGTTGAGGGTGGCCGTTTCCCAGCAGTGGAACAACAGAAACTTAAAAAAAAACCTTTATAATATTGTATCATTTTGTAGCCCTCAGTTCTGATTTTTACTGATTTGTTCATCAGATTTCAATGCTGATTATGGAAGGCACCAGATAGATTTGCAATAAAGTACATTGACCATTCCCTGATATCTGTTCGTAGGTAACTGGAAAACAAATTATATTCCGTTTTTCATTCCTAGAAAATGTAAAGGATCACGATAGACGTTAATTCAGGATAGCTTTATGTATTTCTTTCCGTTTTTGAAATAAAAAATGTCAATAAATGTAGGTGGGTCAATGACCGCTATTGCAAATTTATTTGGCGCCTCCCATAGCAGATGCTTTATAAAAAAATGTTTAGAGAATTTAAAAAAGCATTTATTGCCACAAAACTGACCAACAAACTGCCAAACTAGCCAATTATCCTTAACTAAAATAAGCAAATGGTTTAAACTTTTTTTTTTACAAATAGGGCTGCGTATTTAATACCGGATTAGGAAATAAGGTTCACCAAAGCCAATGCAATGTTTCCGTTGAACGTTAAAAAAGTCAAAACAAGGAATTTTAATCAACCTGATGCAAAAACACGTGTAGATATGGGTCGGTATCAATACCAAAAATATTAATTAACGGATACAAAGTGAGATTATTAGAAACTCGAGTGGCACTTTGCCAATGCCTAGGATGATAGGGATGCTACCAGGCCGCTGGGAGAGCCAACTTATTCATTAGCAAATGGACTTTCACCGCAAATCGGGCCAGCCCTGAATTTTGAGCGCCCACGTCGGTCAAATATTGGTTTTGGAAAAAGCTTTCGGCCATATTAGAATTTTCTTATTTTGATTATCTTGTGGTTTGAATACTGATGAAACTGGTATAAAATCTAGACTTTGTTCAGTTTTAAATCTGACTGAAAATTGTGATAAATTTGAAATCTTCAGTTACTTGTACAGTCATTTAGTGTTTACAGTAATTTTACCTCTGACAACAGTCTTATATCTAGGAGAATAAAGGTCACAGTGATGCAAAATCAGAGGTAAAATAATTGTGAACATTCGGTACCTATAACTGAATTCTAAATTATGTCAATATTTTTTTTCTTATCTGATTTTCTGTGACTTTTAAATTGTTGCCAATGAAGGTTTTAGCCTGCTAGTAACTCAATTGATACATATTAATCGAAAAATTACACAGTATTTTTATGTTAATATTAGGAATACATGTGGAAGGCAGGGCATTTCAAAACTCGATGCTGCAAAATCCATTCCCCTAAGCATACATACATTCTCGTATATCTGTCTGCACCATTTTGTATCTCCTCCCGATTTACTTATTTCTCCAAGAGCTCCTTACATTGTACTTTGAAAGGACCATAAAGTGGAATCCGTTTGGAAGCACGTGCACCATTTATTGTCACAACAGATGTCTCTGAAATGACTTTGTTTTACCAAACCTTATGAAAAATTGTGGCTTTTGATACTTTGAAGGTGTATTTAGACTTTGATTTTCTTTTATGGACAATGTAGAGATTGTTTAAATCTAAAGAGATAAATAATAGCGAAATACGTGCAATATTGTACTTTATGAAGAAAATACCGATGAGAAATATTTGTTTTTTAAGTCAGGGGTCATACGTAGTACAATTATTTACTTCAAAAAGCCATATTTGTAAAACGATATTGTATTTATAATATAAGACTCTTAGTGTCAATTTTATGAGTCGCCGTAACTTATCTTTAATTAAAAACCGGTCAACGGAGAGTTGAACTCGCTCACAAAGGGTGAGGTCATGCCATAACGAAGAACTCCAGATTCATGCATGTGGGCCTCCTTAATTTAATTTAATAATTTTATAAAAGTGGCAACAGAAATATCTCTGGGAAAATTTGAACTGTCTAACTATTTTGGTTCATGAGATACAGCCCGCTAATAGACAGACGGACGCACGGACAGCGTAGGGTTAGTATAATATCTATGCCTTACGGCCAAAAAGGGATCAGCGACATTTTTTGCAAAATCGACTTATTAAATGGTTAGAATCGTACGAATTTTGACTGGCCTGTTGGTCGAGTGGTTAGTGACCCTGACTGCTAAACCGGAGGTCGTGGGTTCGATTCCCACTCAGGACAAATCTTTGTGTGTCTTGTTCTGTGTCTGGGTGTCATTTGTCTATAATATGTATGTATTTAGAAATATATAAGTATGTTTATCAGTTGTCTGGTTGCCATAGCACAGGCTCTACCTATTTTGGGATCGGATGACCGTGTGTGAGTTGTCCCAAGATATATTATATTATATATTATTATATTAATTTACATATATGGTTAGAAGCGACATTTTTGCGAAATCGACTTATATATATGGTTAGAATCGGCTGGGATAAATAGCCGATTCTAACCATATCTATTTTTGGCCGTAAGGCATATAGTAGCATTTGTTATCTAATAAATTAAAATCACATTTTCAAACAAGCTACCAACACAACGGAAAGAAAAATAATTGCAAGAAATTAAAATGTCAGAGCCACTTAGCAATAAGGTCGCTTACTTCGTTTTTCTGTCATAAATCAGCATAAAACAACCTGAAAGTGACACCATGGGTCAACGTGGTTCCGTAGAGATTAATATTCATGTTAAACGAATTGTAATCGCTGTTTCTGGCGTTAAATTGTAATTTACGACTGTCATTGTTAACTTTCTTGGGTGTAGGAATGGAAGAAGAAGTTGCTGGCCCTTCTGACCGCGTTTGTGCAAGAAAATAAATTGAAAATAAGCCACTTTTTCTGCTAAATATATGTTAAATAATAATTAACAAACATGCTCCATTCTTTTTTAAGTTCCTATCATATACCAAAACTCAGCAAAACTGGTTAAGCATTTTTGGAGTGAAAACATAATAAAGAGATAGAGTTAATTTTGCATTTATTACCTATTTAAAATATGGATATGTCACCGGAAAATGGCAAACCCCGTAAGATTATAAAATAATTAGATAGTCTATAATCTTTCTCGAAGTCATTCCAAGAAATTTACTGCCACAAAATACTGACATAAATTGACGATTAATCGGAGCACAAGTTTATCCGTTTTCGTGTGTTAGTAAACCTGGAAACAACGTCTGTTCAGGTGATTGTGAACTCACACCAACAAAGACCAATGAGGGGCCAAGTTTCCAATGTAAATATCACAACAAAACAGATAAATATTGTAGACCAGGCATTTAGATATCCTATCTGGTATTCTATTCTATCAGGCATTACAATATTCTATATGGTGTCACGAAATCAAAACTGATCTAGAGAACAACGAATGCAGCAATTTGATAATCAAAACACTTTTCACGCGAGCGAAGCCGCGGACAGAAACTAGTATGTAGATATTTATTTATTTAACTTTAATTACTCTTTGCACTTAGAGTAAGTACCAACACGTACAGAGAGTCATAATTTTATTATAAATTAGATATTGTTAAATTTTAAAGTAACACACATATTTAAAATTAACAAAAAAAAATACAGAATAACAATAATTTTGATACCAATAATAAAATTGAATAATTCATTGATGGAAATAATAAAAATAATAATAATCAAATAATAATATGCCAATCATAAAATACATTCAAACACTAATACAATCTTTGCATTTTTTTAGGATTACGGATTAGGACGCACGTCAGAGTGGAATATGTCCACATCCGGATGCTGAGCAGTCAGTGTATTGGGCAAAGACATCGCCTTATTTGTTGCCGCGTATTGTGCGGTACGAAATGACATGAACAGTGGTATTTGTTTTTACTCCTGATTGTACTGGCCAAACAAAAGGTTGACCAAACGGGAATGGATACAGGTATTCTCAAAAGTTGACAAATCGAGAATGAATATATGAAGATCAAATAAACATATGAAACGCCACTTGTGTTCATTTGTGTTTTCTACTTTTGTATGTTGTCGAATTGGGAATGTGACAAATCGGGAAGTAGCGGACTCAAATACCTCCAGGTTATGTAATAGCTATCAGGAAATACTCTTCGGCAGAAAACAAAACGAAAAACTAAGTTTAGAACTACTTGTAAAAGGTTAAATCCAAACGGAACACTCAACCTTTGAATATATTTTTCGTAAGAATGCGTAGATATTCGTAGGTGCGTTTGAGCGTAGGCTGTATGTCCATTGACCCCTAAAATAGCTCAGTCACACTATCATTTTAAATTCACCCTTAATAAAAGCAGCATAAGCACTAATAAATAAAACATAAATATAAAATAAATTTTGTGGAAACTAAAAGGAGGTTCATGAATATTTTTGAGAATCAAACAAGGCTGCTTAGTCAGCAAAATATTGAGCCAAGAGTTGTGTATTTTTATTGGGGAAAGTTTTCATGGTTGGTTTATAAAAAAAATTACGAAGCAGTTGCTTCGATACGCGTTATCACCTATGTATTTATAGCTGGTAAACTGAGATCCAATACAACAATTAGGAATAGATACAGAAAAAAAAACGGTTGTCTGTAAAGTCAGTTTACTGACGATAGTTTAACGTGACAACGTCATAAGAAAATACTGATGGAATGGTTTCATTGTTCAAAAGAAAATTTTAAAGAATCATTACCTTTATCGCCGCAATTATCGTTGCTATAAACAATTGACACCACATTCACTTATGGAACGCCTCAGAGCGAGGTAACGCCGCATGACGTCATGTATTTTCGTGCCTGCAGCCGGCTCCATCGAATAATAAGACGTTGTCACGTCAAAAATCTGTTTTATTGTAAAACGAAATAGTTTTGACCATGTGATAATGATAACCAGAGATCGGAATAGGTAGAGTATATTTACCTAAAGTTCTAAGTAAGTAACATAGAGTAGATAATACCTCATCTAAACCATGACAATTAAAACCGGGATTATATAAAATATATATTCAGATTACAATATAATCAGGTAAATAACAGAATAACTTTCAAGAATTAATTTTGTATGTAAAACAAAGGTCTTTAATTGAACAGCTTTAGTAACGAACGCAAAAACCTAGATTTTTCAATTTAATAATTTAGTTCAAATGTATTCAAAGAGCAATAAGTGATTTGCAATTTCATAAATCCCGGGATTTAATCGTCATGTTAACTTTAAAGGATTTTAGAGGAGGTATCATCAACTCTATGTTACTTACTTCCGCGAACTGTAGGTAAATATACTCTACCTGTTCCGATCACTAGTGATAACTTATAGGTAGATGACATAATTAACCGTTCACAGAACAAAAGCTCTCGTTGTTATGTAGCAAATATTGCGACATCATTCGAAAGAACGATTCAAAACTTAAGCTAATGTGTTTTATTTTGACTCATTAATTGATTGGTTAGTCGTTATAGTCAGCAAACCAGCAAATGTGACACTATTCTTACCAAGGAGTGGAACTCTCTGCCTGCGTCTGTGTTTCAGAATGCATACAACCTTAATCTCTTCAAATTAGAGTGAACAGGCTTCTTCTGGGTAAGCTCGCTCCATCGTCGACTTTGTCTCAGTCATCTATGACCTAGACTAGAGTCAAGAGTAAACCCATATATAATAAAAAAGGGGTATCGTGTTACCCAGTTACTTGGTTGTGGAGGTCATATAGGCCGTCGCTCCATGTAAAATATTGGTACTTAGATGTATCCGTTAAGAGTGGAAGCCGATCCCAATATAGTTGATAAAAGGCTAGGAAGATTGGTAACCAATATCCAGGTTTTTGTAAATCATTACAGTAGATAATTTCTCATATTAATTTCAATTTTTTTTGTGTCGCTTTTCAACCTATGAGGTGGTCGACTGCTTAACCGGACTTGCTTTTATAAATATTGAAGCCCTCAGCCAGGGCTTATTTAAAACTTACGAACTAAGCGACTACACGCTAAGGGCACCCCCTCTGGGGTACGGGCCTAGGCTTAGGACATCGCTGGGGAGAGGACAGCTATGGACGAGCTGGATCGAACTAAAAAATTTCATTTAAAAAACTGGAACTAAATATACTCACAAAGGTCTTATGAGGACTAATCAATACACTAACAAAAAAAAGCCAACCAAAGTATTCAAACATTTCAATTTACCAACGCAAAAAATAAAGCAGTTGGCAGGGCATACTGCTCGCAGAACAGATGGTCGATGGGGCCGAAAAGTTCTGGAGTGGCAACCGCGTACCGGAAGACGTAGCGTTGGAAGGCCTCCCACAAGGTGAACCCATGACCTGGTGAAGGTCGCGGGTAGCCGATGGATGCGAGACGCACAGGACCGGTTGTTGTGGCGACACTTGGGGGTGGCCAATGTCCAGCTGGGGACGTCTTTCGGCTGATATGTGATGATGATGATGAAAAATAAAGCTATTTCCACATTGTTCATAGAACATACATATAATTCAAGATCTGCAATAAAAGAAACCTTGGCGTTATAAATTCCATACATACAAACGCGCGTTGCATATAAATGCGGTATATGAATTAATTTCAGTGCTAGGTCAAATTTAATAAAGTTTTCAGGGACTTTCAGTCATGTTATCTGTGTTTAATAAAATCACGAGTTGTGTTATTTACGTCCGTGTTTGACGTATTAAATTAGTGTTTGAATATCACTGCCGTCATAAGAAAAAAGGACGTATCTACACAAAACGAAGTGACCGTTTTCAGATATTAAGTAAACAATTTAAGGTTGGAAATCGGTTACTTCGTTTTGTATCGATACGTCCTTTTTTCTAATGACGGCAGATCAGGCCTGCTCTACAAATAATACAATGCGCTTCGAATAAGTTGAAAATCGGCCAAGTGCATGAATCGTAAAAATACGTTTCTTACATGGCCTCTGTGAATTTTAATTTAATTACTTATAGTTATTGCAAAATGAAATGAAATTTATTTATTTGCCAGAATATAGGTACTTACAATAACATGGTAAAATAATATTATTATATTCAACTTATCAGTCGTGCAAATATTTCTAGTACATGCATTATTATCATGAAATTACAAAATTACATCAATGTCATTTGTCATGCACATCATAATCATAATAAAATTTACAGTCTTGCTTCGTTAATATCACAACCATGACCCCGGGTGGATAATGACCGAAATCAGAACATGGGATACTTTATTTCTTTTTTTTTAATGATAATTTTAACGCGTATTGGTAGTATTATTACACTTCACGTGAGCGACTCGAGGACTTTCACATAATTCATACTTACCTACCATTTGACCAGCAATATATCTATTGAATAATGGCTGACAGATTGCCAAATTTAATGCAACTAACGGGTCATACTTGAGACAAAAAAATTAGGTATACTTTCCGCAAATGACAAAAAATGTAGGGCAGTAAAAATTCAAATACAGACATTATTAAAAACATGACAGTGTGCGACTGTCATTCTTATTGCTCATGGTTTTACTCCTTTATTGCACTGAAAACGCCATATTTTTTTCTAATAACGACTATGATACGATCTAATAATCATGAAAATATTTTCATGGCAGCACTTGAATTCTTATTATTGGCACAATAATTTTTAACACTATCCTAAAACGTTTGGATGGCTCTCGTAGTGTCGGTAACTTCGTGACTTGGCGCACAAATAGACAAAACGACCTTTTTATATTAGAGAAATGAGATTATAGGCAGCTTTATTGCTGGGATCATGCGTTGGGAAATCAACGTGGGTTTAATTTGATAGGTCAATGGATATGGATGGATAGCATCTGATAAACAGCCCCTTAGGAGCCCCTTAAAAATTGATGACCAATGGCGAAGAAAAGTTGGTATTTTTATTATTACTTTCATTCCACTTTCCTTGTTATTATTCCTTGTTGTTCCTTGGCCTTTTGAACGCCAGAGCATAATCGCGTCGGCGTGCCCCCGACGCCAAGCCACAAATTCGCCGTACTTTTTGTCTTAAATTTGAGCTGTTTGGCGTACAAAGCTCGCGCTTGCTTTTATACGTGACAATGTCTTTTTTTTTATCAAGGACTGGAAATCATCAAATGACTTTTGTCGTTTTTTGGGTGGAGCGAAAGGGCGTGTCAGACTCTTACTGACTAAAACCCATCCGTGTTCCTCCTAAAGCCCTTTGAGTTCCAGACCGCGGTGACTCTTTCGAACAAATTCCGTAAACCCGGCAGGCTCTGGCCCTAGCGGGCCCCGTGGCGTCTTCTATGCTGACATCTCTTTGAGACGCGCGTGGTACAACGCGCGGTCGACCCAGGCATGGTCTTTATCGGACGGCGAGCCACCAGTCGCTCGCNTCGCCGTCCGCAGGCCCGCGCCTACGGTGGCCGGGGATCGCCCTGCGACTCCCGACGCCCGGGGCGTCTTCTCCTGTAGCGGCGGTTGGGGCGAAGGCCTTGCCTTTCCCTCGCGCGGCCCGCCTCCTCCTTCGCTAGAGCATTATTGTCGCAGAAGGAGGTGACCGCTTCCCAAGCCTTCTCGCTCCGGACCATGGATTCAAACAGGGCCGGCCGCGAAGGGCGCTGCCACTGATCGCCTCGACAAGGACACGGCGGTGCTCAGCCCAAACAGGGCAGACCTCCACTGTATGCTCCACCGTGTCCTCCGGGCGATCATCAAACAGGTACCTCCCGAAACAGCCGCGTCCGCTGAGTAGAGGGGTCTTACCGCCGCAATTGTGGCGTGCCTAGCGCTGGGTTCCGATAGTCGCCGTCTCCATACCGCCATGGTATCCTGCCGGAGCTCCGTCCGCCGCTATGCAATTTGCCGCGGCAGCGGATTTTCGCCCCGTCGAAGCGCCTCCATGCGCCACGCGTAAACGTGTGCAAGGGCTCTCACCTCCAGATCCTATGGTGGTAATCCGGCAAGGAGGCTCGCCGCCTTGCCGGAGACCGTGCGGTATCCCCGGGCTAGCCGAATGGCCATGACCCTTTGGACAATTTCATTAAAAAGGTTAAGTTTAGGTTTAAGGTTATGTTATTCCCAACCGACTGAGATTAAATTTTGCATTCGTATTTGGTTTGGATGACAATGCGCGGTTATTGACATCATTCAAAATGTTTTGTGATTCGTTTGTTATTCTTCATTTTCATAAAATGTGGTAAATATACCCCAATGGGGTGCCTCTTATTTAGTATAAGATTATTTGCTCTATTTTCAAAAGATATAACGTTTATTTGATCTGACAACACTTTACATAATTTTCATTGAATATAGCGTTCAGTTTGTATAATAGCATGCGCTATAATAAAATTTTCTCTAACGATCATATGATATAATATCATTTTTCAGAACGATTTTTTGACATAATTATCTTTTGAAAATCAACGTTTGATATACAAACTTTCGACATCACACGTCACATTGCGCTACAGCATGCAATCATTTTCTACGACAATCCAAATGTTGAGAGAGTCGTCAATTCTCTATTATAACCTTGGCAATCAATAGGAAAATATTTCTAAATAATTATGCATTTAAATAACTTCACCAACTAAATTATCACTCAATTCAATTAACCAGTACACAATATTCTTCCAATAAATACTAACATTAATTATAATGATACCCATCAACTTTTAGTATTTCACGCCATATTTACAGCAGTAACAAACGTTAGTACTAAATTGCTGAACTCATTTCGACATCGAAATTCTTGGAAGCAATTTTACAGCCGTGTAGCGTTTTATGTAGTCAATTAGCTAATAGGTATGTGATGTTTATTTAGTACATGACAGTTCTTTTATGATATTTATAGACGTTACACGGGTAGTTTTTTGACCTTTATAATTATGTTGAGTATTTTTGTATCGTTGTATACAAGGTGGAGACAACGATACGACAATAAATCAAAAGACTGGCAATACTGCTTTATAGGAATATTTTGAAACTATTATAAATCCTGTCACGAAAAGTTTATTTTTAATTTCGGTGACAGGATTTATAATAGTCTCTCAATATTCCTATGAAGCAGTATTGCTAGTGTTTTAATTTATTCATTATTGTCGTATCGTCGTCTCCACCTTGTATATCATTATCCTTATAGTGACTACTATTCTGACGAAATATTCCAAGCAGTCTGTTTCAGTTAGTCATATCAAATCTGTGATAAAAGACAACATATTCGTTTGAACTAGAATTGCCAGTGTTTTGATTTATTGCCGTATCGTCGTCTCCATTTTAGTATAGTTATACATCGAGGAACATTTAGATATAATAATAAAAAAAGACGCACGGTTCGATCTTCGAAGTTCTGTTCCGTGTTATCTGCCTAGGCTTTTCCGAACTTTTTTGGTGTCGGCTTACCATCTAACCAAATGCAGCTGAGTTCCGAGTTCCAGTACTTTATATGGAGCGCTAAACCCAGTCACGGGGTAACCCGAAACTCCTTGGCAAGTCTGGTGTCGATTTTCTGGCGTCTTACCCGTAACGACTATCAAAGATGTTCAAATGACAGCCGGGACCAACAGCTTAAAGTGCTTTCCGAGGCAAGGTCCGACCGACACCGGCAAGCATTTCTTAACCATGAAGATGGACCCGTACAAACTTTTACATGTTCTAGATAAATTTTACCTTTCTTATTCTGCCGATGTTTTGAGAGCAGTGTTGAAAAAATACATTACGCAACGTGAGTGCCGCCTGTTCCAATTCCAAATGCGCAAAAGTATACTCGACCAGCCTTCATGCAAAATACAGTACCTGGATGACCGAGCTTTGCTCGTTTTTTTTTTTGGGTAAAGCCGTTTCCGCGATTCATATTATAGATATACATGTAATGTATATCTATAATATGAATATATATACAAGAATTGCTCGTTTAAAGGTATTAGATTAGACAAAAGGCTCGGTTCCCATGTGACCTACTCACATACGCCACATTCCCTCCATCCTGTTATACTAGAACATCTACCAACATAACTTAAACACAGACTACTACCAACATGATAACTAAGTATAGGTTCGGTGGCCACCAGCCAATCTTTGTTCCAAACTCGGAGAGTAATCAGAACTGTGTCCACAGGGTTCTCCAAGTTACTTGTTGCTTTATCATGTTGATATTTACATCAAAGAGGGTAGGTCTTGATGATATAAACTCTGACAGGGGAATGAATTACAGAAGGCATTGTGATTTATGTGGTTTTGAATTTGCAGGTTAGGGCTTGTCGAGGCATATTTTGATTCTGGATTCCATAATTAAAGCAGCCCTTTTTTGGTGAGAGTTCATCAAATGACTCCTTCAGTGGAGTGTCAGACTCTTACTGATGATGAAAAAAAAAAAAAAAAATTACAAATGCCCTTTACGTTCCAGGGCCGCGGTAACTCCTTCGAAAAAATTTCGCAACCCTGGCAGGCATTGGCCCTAGCGGGCCCCGCCAATTATGCTGACATTTCTTTGAGGCGCGCGTGGAACACAACGCACGGTCGACCCGGGCCTGGTCCTAATCGGATAGCGAGCCACTCGTCCCTCGCCGTCCGCTGGCCCGCGCCTACGGTGGCCGGGAAGCGTCTTCTTCAGTTACGGCGGCTGGGGCGTGAGGTTTGCTTCTCCCTCACGCGTCCCACATCCTCCTTCACGTACATTACTGCTTTGCAGAAAGAAGGGACTGTTTCCCATGTCCTCTCGCTCCAGACCATGGATTGAATCAGGGCCGGACGCGAGAGGTCGCCGCCGCCGAGCGCCGCTACGAAAACTGCCCCTGCCAGCGGTTACGTCCTCGTGAATGACATAAATTTTCCCAGGAGAATATACTCCCAGAATAAATCCTATGTGCTATTCCAGACTATAATCTATCTCTGGGCCAAATTTCATCTGGATCCATTCAGCCGTTCTGGCGAGGTTGAATAACAAACATCCATCCATTCACACTTTCGCATTTGTAGTAGTATGATTGGTTTAAAATAACACTTAAAAGTTAATATTTATTACGTCAGTTTAAGCCTTCTAACGAGGCCTATTGTGTATGATCACTTTTTCATTTCCATATTATGTCATCATTGGCAACATGCACTGGTTTCCACTTTCGTCGTGAGTCACTGTGTTATGTGAGACGAGAAGATACCTAGCAACTTTCCTTATGGCTGGCGCATACTGACGGCTGGCGGGGAGAGGTGTATCCGCCGTATGCCGCGATTTACACCGAGTAGCCACCGCTCGCCCGCCGAGGTTTAATTATTTCACTACCGACTACGCAGTCGAAAAGTTGGTTGAAAGACTGTCTTGTGGATTTCAATTCATAGCTGCTTCTTTTGAGTTTCGTGTAGCTAGCGACATGTCGTCCGACTATATGTCGCTCCTCACAGACGACGTGTCGTCCGACCGTAGGTAGTAGTAGTGCCACGACTTCACGTAAAACCTTTCTTAAAAAAATAGTTTTTTCCACTTTCGAGGAAGAAAGATTGATAAACCAGGTGTCCCAATATCCTGCATTGGACGTGTGGCTTGTCGTTTTCTCTCTCTATACTTATAATAAAAACTAGTCAACGTCGACTTCTTCCACTTCAAACAAAAAATACAAAAGTAAATCGCGATCGCCAATTTCTAACAGGTCAGACATCTAGTCAAACGGAACATTTAAAATTAACTGGAATACGGCGGTGCCGTCTGCTGCAGCCATCTGCGGATGGATTCGGAATCATGACCGCAGCGTCACGTCGTCTGCGGTCGGCTACGAAATCGTACTTTAATAGTAGTTCGCCGCCGCGCGGCCTGGCAGAATCCAGTGCACACCCGGGCACATGCGGCCGCATACCAGTGCATACCGGCGCATACAGCCGCCTCCCGCCGCGATATCCTCCAGCGTGCTTTTCGATTCTCCAGAGAAAACTGCGCTACGATGCTCCATGGCCGATCACCGATCATTGAAATATATATCTTATTTCGATTAGATAACTATTCAATTCAATTGATAAAATCCTCTACCGTCCCATCCGCCAGTGTGTGCAGGCCTTACAAAGCCGCCCAACCGGTATGTGAGCCGAAAACTTTGTAGTATGGACATAATTAATTTTGATAATTAGATTAAAAACGAATTGAACCCACTAGAAAGAAAACTATAACACCCTTATTGAATAATATTATTGTTGTGTAACATATTTAAGTAACTCAATAAAACGTAGGTAAAAACATTGAAAAGGGCCAAAACACCCAAATACCGTCATGAAACGTTCACCGATGTAAAATTGTTCTTTCAGTGAAGACGATAAAATTTCTACGTGACTTGAATTGTAAGATCTTCACATTCTTTTTATTTACTTAATATGTTATATTATTAGGTGCACAGTGTTTATGGCTGAAAGAGTTTTGGAAGTGACAGCAGAATTTAAGTGTCATCATCACCATCACCAGCCGAATGACGTCCACTGCTGGACATAGGCCTCCCCCCAAGGGGGAGGTTTGCCATAATCGCCACGCTTGGCAGGCGGGTTTTCGTTCGCAGTGTAACGGTTGCAATGCACAGAGAATGCTACTGCCCATACTCTGGTGAGTCCCTTAGTCGCCTCTTACGACAACCACGGGAATTGATGGGATTTTAGTATCACTTCTGCCTAATTATTTGGGGAATACAGGTGCGGTGTTTTTATGTTATGGTCTTTGGCAAACAATATTTTTCAAGGAATAAAATTGAAATTATTGCCCGACAGCCCAGATAGGAACATCTGCAAATCTGTCACTAAAATTGTTGATTGTCATAAAAGGATCTGTGCTGCTGTGCCTCCGTGAATTAATGCAATCAATATTTCTTTTTTTATTCAAAATATTTGGTCTGTGGAATATTAAGAAAATATAAGATAATCTAAGTGTTATATCATATCTATATATAAAAAATGAATCCCTATTTCGCTTGGTCATGGCATCACGCGTTAACGGCTGGAACAATTTCGCTAATTATTTTTTTGTTGTGTTTGTTATTGTCAGGAGAAGGTACTTATGAAT
Source organism: Mamestra configurata (assembly GCA_002192655.3). Lineage (NCBI taxonomy): Eukaryota > Metazoa > Arthropoda > Insecta > Lepidoptera > Noctuidae > Mamestra > Mamestra configurata. The sequence goes on along the minus strand of NDFZ01005218.1, from coordinate 317,995 downwards.
GAAATTTTGAAAAAAATATACATTCGGGCAAAGCCGGGGCGGGCCACTTGTTAATAGTGAATTGAAAACATTTTAAAACAAAGGATAAAAAAATATAAAACACCAAAAGAAAGGGAACCAAACTGAATTAAAAATATAAAATTGAATCCAATATTTTGTAAACTAGAAACGCGTCTGACGTGCCCGGGACGATGCCGTTGTATGCGCATTGTTATCAATATTAAATGTTAGATAGAGGATTCCAAGCGCAGGAAAACCTGCTATGAAGGTGAGAATTTCTTTATTAATATTACGTCTTGCTTTGTGAGTACCTTTTGTATGCTGACTTTCCTAGAGAATTTTCATGTACTCGTGTGCCTTTTATGATACAACGAAGGCAATTAACTTGTCGCACAAAAGATTATGTGCATTTTTAACCCCCGAAATAAGTTTGAAGTGTCTGTGTGTGTGTTTGTGTCTGTGGCATCGTAGCTCTCGAACGGATGAACCGATTTTAATTTTGTTTTTGTTTGTTTGAAAGTTGAATTAAAGTTGGTCCAAGATGGCCGCCGCCACAAAAAAGTGCGGATTGCATATTTTTTCACAACTCCCTAAATATGGATATCAAATGAAAGGGCTTAACTTCTAGACTACACTATGAAAAATTTCAAATCCAAGATGGCCGCCACCACAAAATGGCGAATTACATATTTTTTACACAACTGTCTCATAAGGGTCTGTGCTGAAAGGGAACTAACGAAATTAAAATAAAAAGATTTGTATGTATGTCTATACTAATATTTTTTGTCTGATCAATGCCCTAGATTGATGAGAAAAGTGGAATGATGACTGGTACCTAGGACCTAACGAATTATTACTTTTTATTTAGCTTTTAGTGGATTATAGGTAAATTAAGTTAGAAAAGCATGAAATAAAAATTAAATTAAACATTTTAAAAACCCCAGACAAAAAACGTTTAAAAAGTTCTTGCCTATATTAAACTAAAAGGATCAATACATTTTATTTTTTACTTTAAAAGTTTTTTTTTGTGGGGGTTTTCTAAATTATTAATTAAATTTCCGAAAGTACAGAAACAAAAATGTTGACCTATAGATTATAGGTATACGAATAAAAAAATATAAAGTCTGTGAGTGTAAAGTAACATATCACAAAAATAAGATTCGTTCACAACCCTTTACACGCGAGTACGACTCGCACTTGACCGTTTTATATTCATAGACTTTACAGCGTCAAATAAATTTTGCCTCTCCTACCTGGACAGTCTTTTCAGCTAATTTAATCTGACTCTGAAATCAGCTTCAAAATAGCTTGAGCCAAATTCGACTGACGTGAATACGTTGCTTGCAGATTGGAAAATCGATGGGGCCACTAGTTTATGTAGTCCTTCTGTTTTTTTTATTTGAAATCATCAAATGACTCTTTACACTCTGTGTGGAGCCGAAGGGAGTGTCTGACTCTTACTGACTAAAACGTACCCGTTTTCCTCCAAATGCCCTTTGCGTTCCTGGGTAACTCTTTCGAACAATTCCGCAATATGTAAGGCCTCCTACATGGTTCACCGATGACCTGGTAGTGCGGACAGCGAGCGTTGGATGGCTCGTCGTTCAATAAGAACCAGGACCAGGCGCGTTGTGTTCCACGCGCGCCTCAAAGAGATGACAGCAAAATAGACGGAGCTCGCTAGGGCCAGAGCCTGCCAGCGCTTTGAATTTTTCAAACACTCCCATCCACTCCGCCCAGAGCAAAAGAAGAAATTTGACGCTTACCTCATCCTAAAAAAAAAACGCGCTCCAAAGCATCTTAATCAATCTGCCTAGACTTTTCCCAACTTTGTTAGGATCGGCTTTCAGTCTAACAAGATATCGCTCCATGTAAAATACTGGTGTTTAGCGGAGTACCAGTATTTTAGATGGAGCGACTGCCTACCTCCATACAGCTTTAACTGGATATCATCATACACCTTAGCGGCTTCCAGTGTAACAAGATATCACTCCATGTAAAATACTGGTGATTAGCGGAGTACCAGTATTTTAGATGGAGATGGATCGACTGCCTACCTCCATACAGCTTTAACTGGGTATCATCATACACCTTAGCAAGACTTGTGACAGATTTCAAGCATAACAGCCTCTAAAATCGACCCGTACAGTTTTTATCGTTTAGTCAAGCGCACCAGAGCGCCTGTTTGCTCATAAATAACTTCGCAAATCATATAAAAGCTGTACATATTACCGTCACGGTCAACAGCACGTAATAATACAATAACCCGTGTTATAAATCCTTCACATTTAGGAAGCTGTCTCTCTGAGGACAAACAGAATCACGCAGTATTTTCATCTGTCTTCACATACTTAGCCTGTCGCTTTGTTTGCGTCCGTTTTAGTCTTAGTGGACTTATTTTTCGTGGAATAAAGAACAATGTAATAAGATTAAGTTGGCATTATTCTTGTCTGCCTTGAGATCATTAAGGACGTTTAATGTAACCTTATAGTGGGGTGGGTTTTGGAGTATTAAGGTTTTTGTGGTGTTCGATTCTTGTTTCATTTTGATCTGACATCAGTCTTGCCAAGAAGTAGGTACCGTGTTACCCAGTTAATGGGTTGTGGAGGTCTGGTAGTCAGCCGCTCCACGTAAAATACTGGTATTCAGCTGAATCCGGTTTGACTGGGAGTCGACCCCAATATAGTTGGGAAAAGGCTAGGCAGATGATGATGATTATGTAATACGTCGATATTTCGTGTGATCAGAGCTAGTGCTTGGATCTCACATGTTAAAGAATGTCTTCGGCAGCAAACAGTTTTGTTAGAACCTCAGTGTAAGATATCGGTTATTATTTGAAATTAATAATATTAATGTTTAAGATGATCCGGCTCGAAGACCCAAAGCTGGGGATGTTTTAAACTAACTCTTTTTTAATAGACTAGAAATTTTTATTTTATGTTTTTTGATTTTTTGGTAAAAAATTAAGCAAACAATGTGCTGCAAAACATTGAAATATAATTATTTTTACACTCATTCTAATAAACTCCAATAAGCCACGCGTTGCTCGGAAAAAACGCTGTTTGTGGACACAAACAGCGTTTTTTCCGAGCAACGCGTCCGGACGGATGATTGATAAAATTTTATCGTAGAATAGAAGGTAAATTAGAAGTATATAGCGAATAAAAAAACATGAAGTAAACTGAGAGCTAATTAAAAGTTTATCTATTCACTGTAACGGTGAGTAGAAACAAAAATAAGGAGCTTAGTATTCTCATTATTTATAAATAAGTAAATTCCTTGTATTTTTTTTTAAACTAATTGTAGATTGTATAAAAACTTTTCTACCTAATTATTTTTTTTAGCTCGTAGCACAGATAATTTAATACTACGTCCGTAGTGTCCCCTTGTAAGGTAAAGGCTTCCGTTTTTTCCATTTTTATCTATCTTGTGTATTCTGAGCTCAATATTTCAGGAAGATGTTCAAATCGACATCGTCATCTGTTTGTTTGTGAGTTTTATTTATGGGCCTTAGTTGCCTGATAATAAAGAATTATTACTAATTTAGGTCTACTGCGTCGCCGATTACTGACGTTTGGAAACCTATCGGTGGTTACGATTCAAGGGGTGCGGTTATAGAATGTCTTGCCCGTGACGGTAAGGCGTGCTCAATCTTTGTCTACTTTTAAAACTATTGTGAAAAATTACTATCTCTCTCCTAAATCGACTTTACTTGGGTTCCCTGCTTTTGTTTCATAATTATTATTGTATATTATGTATTTATCTATTATGTATCTATTGAATTTATAAATAGTACATTTAAGACTACCTACAGCACTGTATTTCCTCCTCTCTTTAAAATCCATCCAAAGGTTGCCTTTAATAGATCGCTTAGAGATAAGGCCGCCCATTGTGTCACCCTATGTAATGTTTTTCTTCATCTATCTTTTCTGTAACTTATATGGTGTACATTATAAAGAATATTCTATTCTGTTCTGTTCTTTTCTGTTTTATTCTATTATATTTTATTATATTATATCTGTGGTTACTATCATCTAGTTACAACCACACAATAACAACAAATAAATAAATTAAAATCCTAACTCAGATTACCTCTTCACGTCTTAACGGCTAAAAACGTATTTTGATGAAACTTGGCACATGAGTAGACCATGTCTCGGAAGTATGTTCTTTTAGGATAATTTCCGACTAACACGTGAACGAAGTCGCAGGCGGCAAACTAGTATGTAATAAATCAATATATATAAAACTCTTGCGTTATTGACTGACTGACAGACAACGCACAGCCGAAACTACTAGTCGTAGAGAGAGAGTTCACTCCGTAAGGGAGCACTAAGAGAGAATTTCCCAAAATTCCTACGGGAACGGGAAAAACGGGATATGCGCGTACAAAGTCGCGGACAAAACCTAGTTGAATATAAAATTGCAAGATAAATAAAAATAGTACGGCGATAAGTAAGTTTCTGGTAAACAAAATTATCAATTAGGTACCAGGTTTTATTAGGCCCATAACAATAGACTGTTACTTACTTTTACCAGCTTTCTCATGTGTACCTAATAGCCTAAGTTCTGTTCACGCTATAGTGCTATTTGTTACAACCAATCCCATTTGCTCTGACCAGATTGATTGGTTTCGGTGCGTGACTGGGAGAAAAACTAGACGTGATTCCGAGGCCTAGATTTATAAGAACGTGTGTTTCCAAAAATTATTGCTCTGGTACCTTACATTCTCCAAATCCGATTCATCAGATGGGAGTGTCATGCTCACTTAAAAGTCTGACTGATGGTGCTGGATCATTTGGCGCCTTTCAAAGGGGTTGAGCCGAATGGTGCTAGCGCAAGCGTCATATTGGCGACCTAGTGCCGTCAGCTAGGACTGGTCATCTCTCAGCTGCCACGGTTTATTTACTTCGGATGCTTGATCGTGCAAGTCTTTCTACATCGTTCTCGTTATACATATGTATGTTCGTTTAATTTTCACACGAATGATGTAAACATATCACTGTAAAAAATATTGATTTAAAAGAGTGTCCGTGGAGTTTCTTGCGTGTTCGTCTCCATAAAAATCTACGCTTTGGAACGTGCAAAAAGCTCATCTCTTTGGATAGACTGATCTTGACAATTCAAAAGTGCCTGTAATGGTTTAATTGAAATAAATGCTTTGAGTTCGAGTTTGAGAGTGAAATTCCCTGCCGCAGTCAGTATTTCCTGATAGCGACAGAACCTAGGGGTCTTTGAGTCAAGAGCGAATAGGTAACTTCGAAGCTAGCATACTCCTTCGTTAACTATATCTTCGTTAACCACCAGTACCTATCATCAAACACGAGCCTATGAATTATACGAAAATAATTTAAGCTACTTTTTAGACAAAAGGGCTTCAAAACTTGATGTCGCTTTTCATCAATAAGTTGTACAGCGAAGAAAACAACCACAATCACAGGCTAGAAACATAACATTTAATAAATAATATTTAAGCGTTTACGTTGTGTAAGGAAGTATCACTGAACTTAAAAAAAACACCGGCCAAGTGCGTGTCGGGCCATGCACAAGTTAGGGTTCCGTAGGTACCCGCCATGAAAAAAAATAGCAAATTATACTATGACATTACAAAGTTACAAATACACTTAGTTTTAAGTCATTACTACGAATTTTTTACCTAATCAGTTACATTTTAATAAATAGTTATTTGTTGGGCGACTATTACCTACTCTTTAACTTGTAAAGTCTACTTAGCTGTGATAGTTATCCATTTAAATTCGTTATATATGCTACTACCATGATTTTTTTTACGTCTCCAAAAACAATCGTGTTTTTATCTGGCAGAAGGAGGGGGGGCACTTTACTCTTACAACAGACAGACAGACGGACATGGCGAAACTAAAAGGGTTCCTTGTTGACTACGGAACCCTTAAAAGGAATTACAATTCTAACATTCTAACAATTGGCTCAGCTAAATACCAACTTGCCGCGCTTAACTCGGTGGAACACAGAGCTAAAAGGCTCATTGGCGACGTAAGACTGGTGGATGCCAGGCTTCACAGCTTGGCTCATCGCCGCAAAGTTGCCTGCTTGTCGGTCTTCTACAGATTGTACTTCGGGGAGAGTGTCCAGGAACTCCACGATCTCATCCCACCGGCCCCCTTCTACCATCGGACATCTAGACGCACTGCAAGTTACCATCCCTACCTTGTTGCTATTCCACCAATTTGCATTAAACGTTTCCAAAAAACGTTTCTTTTTAATGCGCACAGCAAAGGAGTGGAACTCTCTGCCTGTGTCTGTGTTTCCGAACGCATACAACCCTAATCTCTTCAAAATTAGAGTGAACAGGCTTCTTCTGGGTAAGCTCGCTCCATCGTCGACTTCGACGCTCTCTGTCATCTATGACCTAGGTCATAGATGACAGAGACAAAACTAGAGTCAAGAGCAAACCCATATTAAATAAAAAAAAAAAAAAAAAGCATCGAATGAATCTCACAAAGACACTTATATACATTGCTTGACAAATATGCTCGTCAGCAAGTCAAAGCCTAGCTTATCATACAAGCAACAAATAACCACCTACCTACCAAAATATCCCATCTTTGTATGCGACAACCGACCGGCACAGAACCCGGCCACATCTGCCGGAAAAACTTGCATTATTGAACATGTAAACCACATGGTTCGGAAGACTAGAGTAATCATCGCTTCACATATATATCCAAGCTTGACATAATCACCGTGCTTCGCAGACGGATCGTATTATGTTATTAGCACAGAGTAGGGATGTGCAGATGTGACAGTTCTGTCCAGAGCTAAATGGTGCTATTCCAAGCGTTAAGTTCGAGAACGGACGCTATCAATTTGGACTAATCATAATTTTGCTGCGATTGTTTACGTGCACGTCTTTATTCATCGTTCTGTGCAATAATTAAGTACTGCTCGTTTCTGCCAGCGGCAGAAAATTAACCAAAATGAAGGATGACAGCTATGGATGAAATTAGGTATTCCGGTAATACCCGTATTAGAGAGCCAAATTTTCAAAATTTCATTAAAATCCATCAATACGTGAGGAGGTAGTACACAGACAGACAGAAGAACAGAAACGGACATACCCACAGAGTAACTATTGCAATTATAATATTAAATATAGATTACAATCTGGTTCCTAAACATTGAAATTTCGTAGTAAACACCTACTGCGAAATTTCTATGTGCATCGTGAAATCATTCATTATTTCAAAGTTCCGCACTTGGCCGGGTTGAAAGCCTACTATTTTGAGTCTTACAACGCATCGGTCAGGAAAACGCTATGCACCGCGTTCAATTATTTACTTACAAAATAAACAACCTGTTTTGATTCTGGCTAGCTTGGGACGAAGCAGGATGCTTAATTATTTCAGCAGTATCGGCTCGTATACGCTCAAAGGAAATCAGACTGGGTAGGTGTATAGCGCTACTAAAATGTTTAAGCGCATGGCCTAAACTAGCACAAACTCCATAATAATATTTTTAAGGAACATCCGAATGATAAAACGACTTTGCTCATGTTTAAATAACCTATTTCCGTTTCCAGGCCCCATCTAGCCCTGAACCAAAATTCATAAAAATCGGTTCGGCGATATAGGCATGAAAGCTTATCAAACTCACTTTTGTATTAATATTATTAACTAGTGGCCCACCCTGACTTCGCCCAGAAGTATATTTTTATCAAATTTTCTTACATAAAAACCTTTTCCTGACAATAACAAAAACAACAAAAAAAAAAGAATTAGCGAAATTGTCCGAGCCGTTCTCGAGTTGTGCGCTTAGCAACACATTTGGCGATTCATTTTTATTAATATAGATTTAGGATAATTATAGGATCAGTCGTGTGTCAATCTGTCTGTCCGTATGCCACAATCTATTTGCTACTAATATAACTGGACTGATAAAGTTCAAATTTTCGATCATGAATATGTGAGACTCAAACATGGCTGAGACTCAACTTGGCTGTTTTATTTTTCAATATTTTACCAATAATGTCAATGTCATTCAAGTGGCAAAAGATTATATTATCTTTCCATTAGATGTGATTGTGGTAAGTCTAACAATAAAATAAAAAAGTAATTTAAAAATGAAACCGACTTAAAAACTTTTATTTAATTAATTAATAACTAAAAAGGGAGAAATAAAAGATTAACTTTCACAAAATCTAAAGTTATTTAAAAAATCCAACTATTTTTAGTTAGCTTCCGCAGAACAGTGATAGTGCTGGTCGTCAGATCAGTCGCCCAGATCTGAGCCCCATACAGGGCCATAGATCGCACGATCACCACGTACAACCGCCTGCAGTCGGTGCTCGGGTCCCCTAGATTGGGAAGCAGCGTTGACAGCGCCCCAGCCGCGCCCAACAACTTGGGCGCCAGCCGACGGAAATGAGAGCCGAAATCCCACCGGCTGTCGAGCACCAATCCTAAGTACTTCATGGTGGACTCGACAGCGATACGTTGTGCCATAAAAAGCTATGGCCTCCAACTTGTTGAGGAGACCCTCTGAGAGTGCCCCCCCTGTGCGAGCTCCCTCGCGCAGTGACCAGCGTGTCGTCAGAGCAGCACGTCCGGTCCACTCCCAGCTGAAGCTCGCCCCTCCCCGAACACCGCATGACATGGGGCGCTGGTGTCTGCCATCACGTCCCTGATAGGTGACACACCTCTCCGCCAATTAAGCTCCACAACGGGGGAGATAGGAAGGCACTCGATGATAGCGCAATGCCTCCCGAATACAACTCCCGGTCAGGGTGTTGAAGGCGTTGAAGATGTTCAAGGACACCGCCAACATCACCCCACCCCGAGACATCGCTTCCTCCGCCAGGACAAGGGTGTCCACTCTAGAGCAGCCATACTCAACTCACGGCCGGCTTAGCTTATTTTGGAAGTTAGAAGCAAAGTTAGAAGGAAAATAATGTATACCTAATGCCGTAAATGTGCTATTAAATACAACATACATAGATCGTGCCGCAGTGTTGCGGACTCATAATAATCGAAAAAAAAAGAAGGACATTACATATTTCATACAAAAAAAAAGTTCAATGCAGTGGTCGGTAAAACCGTAACTTACTGCCATAGTCACGTTGTTTTAGTAAAATATTCACAATAAACACAACAAATGAGCAAATAGACTCTTGTCAAAAGCCAACGAATAGTGAAATTTGTCATTAAGAAGACTTCACTAGCGCCTCTAGCGTAAAATTCTTACGCGATAGCCCTAATTATAAGCTCTAAGATGCACTACAGTCTCACCTACTGTCACAAAATTAAATATGTATGGAACAAAATGTAATTTGAATAAACCCTTATATTTTGACTTTTCAACGGTAAGTATCATTGATAGAATATCACTTTGTCACTCTTTCAAGCAACATTATTGAAAATATCACGAGGTCTTTTAACAATGTAAAACATTTCAATAACAGAGAAATTTATTCTATCAAAATAAGTTTTAATCAGCAGCAGGCAATGATATTATGAGGTAGTAATTCAATTAACAAATTTTAAGCCGATCACTCGAATTCCAAACTGGGAATTAACAGTGATTTTGGCAATGCACTCCCCGGTTCGCCCTCAAATAATTGGCAAGGGGTGGAGAGGGCCGATGAGAGACATATGTCCCACCCTATGGACCGTTTGATGCCTCATTATCTGAAATCAGATGGAAAGTATTTTGTCAGATATTTTAATGGTTATTTTTTTTCTAATGGTGATTTGCTGCCCGTTTTTTTAGTTTGGGGTGTGGATTTGACATGGCCTGTCGGACCTTTGCACTTTGATATAATTTCAAATAAAAAATATAAACTCGAAAGCGAATAAAAATACGCAACTGCTTTAACATGATTCATTTTTGTTACAACGAAAAAAGGAACACAGACGTCTAATGTGAGTAAAAAAAAAACCGAATTCCATTCCATCCAGCAGCTGTCAAAAGACTTAAAAAACGTCAGCCAGTAATAACAATAAGTCAATAACACACTTGCATTAAGGCTGGCTACACAAGCAATTTGGCACTAATGAAGCCATTGCGCGACAACTCGATGCGTGCGTACATCGAAACGACCGGCGAATGTAACCCTTGCCTTAATTTTATGGCTCTCGTCAGCCCAAATGATAATCATCGTGATTATAATTTACTTGTGCTAGGGAGCAAACCACTGAACGGGTTGTTCGTTACGAAAATGATACGCTATTTGTATTTTTTTTTTATTGTTGGGGTCTCGTTACACGTTACGCGGCAACGGGTTATAATTTTATTATTGTATTTCTACTGGAATTCATTTCTTGTTCTTTTGAAAAGTTAGTTAGCATAAACTGACTATTTTTTTTGTGTTTTTAGCTACTATTATTCGTTTTTATTCATAAGAAAACTTTAAATATTCTGTAACGACACCTAATGATTAAGTTGTTTCTATGAAACGCAAGTTGTAAGAGTATCAATTGGGAGGCGGAAGGTAATTTAATTTCACGTAATCAAACTAAATGACCAAGCAAGTTCATTGGCGCCGAAATGTTTCTGGCATTGTAGAATGGTTCTATTTGTACCTACCTATTTTATTTACCACTAAACAAAAAAAGACCTAGGTACTAGCAATTTTTTTACATAGTTGTCAAATGCATAAAAAATACACTGACGGAACCATCGGCTCTATTGCCAACTCGCGACTTACCTGATCAATTTGGGCTCGCTGGTTCGCCTCTGATGTTATTTAATTTTACGACCAGTTTCCGCTCCCCATCGTCATTAACACTGAGCACAATTTGATTGTCTGTTTGTTCGGCATGACCGCTGAAACACATTTACTCGTTGTAATGTAGACCGCCGATTAAGTTATTAGCCAAAGTAATTTGCCTGATTGACAACACCTGGGTTTGAATGGGTAATGAGTTTTTATTGTTCGGTGTGTAATTTGTTTATGTTGTAATGTTTTCAATGCAGGAATTCACGTTTTCAACAATTTTATTTTATGATGACAGATATGTAAAGCCGGAGCCACACGCTTGTTACCTCTTCACGTCTCAACGGTTGAATAGATTTGGTTGAAACTTGGCACTAGGGAATTGGGCTCATGATACTTTTTAGCCTGGGAGTATGTTCCCTTGGGATAATTTTCAGTTTTAACACAGGCGTAACCGCTGGTAGAACCGAAATTTGGCATGTAGCTTCCCTACAATCCGCAGGGGATCACAATGAGAGGATTTCCCGAAATTTCTACGACAACGGGAAATAACAAGATATGCACGTACAAAGTCGCGGGCAAAACCTAGTCTTCTGTAATATGAAAGCGAAAGGTTATTCACTGATTAATCACGAAATCTCAAAAACGACTTGACCTATGGAGATGAAATTTGGCGGGTAGGTAGATTATGAGTAGGAGACGTCAGCTAAGAAAGGATATTAGGAAACTCCCCCGTAAAGGAGCAGAATGGGGGTGGAAGTTAATATGAAAAATTTTATTCCTTGGGCTAATATGTAGAATAAGTAGTCTAAGTATTCGTACCAAGTTTGAAGTATTCAAACGTGGTACGAATACTTAGACTACTTAACTACTACTACTACTTACTTTTAGATAGTGTTAGCCTCAATGCTCTTGGTTACACGGTTCATCCTCAGTCGTCGTAAACTGTCTGTGTACATTTTTCTCAATATTTCAAAATTGGGAATTTATCGAATGTAGTTTCCATGACATAAAATAAGAACTTAAAAAGCTGGTAGGAAACATTACCCTCATTACTGATGTTATTTACTTGGTTTTTGTTTACTTTAACCCCAATATTTCACAATTGGAACAAAATTGACCTCAGTTGCTACAGCGGAAATAAGGAGCCTTAAAAGCCCTTTCAGAAAATATAAAACTCATTGCTGTTGGACACATGGACCATTTTTCTCGTCTTTTATTTAGTCAAATCAATTAAAAACAAAAGAAGCAACAAAAACAAAGTGCTTAACATATTAGTATTCTGGCTACAAAACATAATTCAGAAGGTTTCACATTATTACACAATAGTTTCACAATAATTGGATTCCGAGGTCAAACGACTCCCCGGGCACTCCACTATAAGTATACTTTCATTTTGAAGTATGTGAACGTTGACAATTTTAAATGATTCACTTAATTGGGAATTCAAATTATAAAATCTTTTTAACAAAAAAAATACAACCGGCTTCCAAATAAAAAACAATACAAAGTATAAAATAACTTTAATTTTGGAAGTCGGTGTTTATGGGTGTTTTTTCGTTTTTTGTCACCTACTTCCGAAATTAAAGTTATTTTATAATTTGTATTGTTTTTTATTTGGAAGCCGGTTGTATTTTTTAAAAAAGATTTTAATTTTCCGCTTTTTAGTGGTGATAAACTAAATTGAAATTATTCCCAACACGAGTGGTTGCGCTATTTGCCGTTAAGGACATTACTTTGTGTGCATTCGTCGTTCAGTCCAAGTCCAGACCAGCTCACAGTTAAATATCTACTTTGCTTTGGGATTGCCATAAACCTAACAATATGTCACTTTACAAAATACCTAGCTATAACTAAACCCAACGCAAAAATAATCATCAATATCGGTTAATCAACAATAAAATTATGCTCGAATAGATAACCCCAAAAACATGTTAATTCAGGTTGACTTGTTTGCATTTGCGTACCCCTTCACAGCGTACTTATGAACTGGTGTAATGAATAAACAGACATACATGCGATTTCAGCATGATGAATCCCGGGAGATTTGCTATAATTTATTGAAGAGTTCCGTTGCCTATCTCAGAAATTATTCACCAGATCTTCACCAAATTGAAACGTTACTCCCGTTTCAATTTGGTTTCAGTTTGGAAAAATACTCTTCCAAACAAAATAAGAATTATCTAAATCGGTTGACAATTGGCGAAAATATAGCGAAACAAACATTTTTCCTGGGATTTCAGCATCAGATCCTGACTTATACCTTCCATTATCAGCTCAGCAAGATGTGATGTCGATTACCAGGCACAATTATCAGAATAATAATAAAGTATGAGAAAAAAATTGAATATCCTTTAAAATTTGAGGGTTGCCCTCGATTTCCCTGGGATCCTTTCATCAGATTCTGACTTGATGCCAATGGGACTTTTTATGATTATATGAACTGACAGCTCACCTCGTGATCACTTCCATCAAACCTTCACTTCTACATTTTTACAGAATCGACCGGCCTGGAGTCGGTTATATGGTACTTGTTTTTTTGCGAAAAACGATATTACCGCGAGTGAAGCCGGGGGCAAAAGTTACTAGATAATATTTGATACCAAAAAGCTGAAATCCTAAACTATTTTAATTTTCCTATAATATCTATCTATTGCTTTTAGATTTAACACATAACCCCCTTAATACATAACTACTTTTTACAGTTTAGCTATGTTAATAATTTAGCATGTACCTACCCAACAAATTGAGAGATGTTATTACAAAAGGTATATCCGTAGGTATAACTAATTGTATGATGAATATCAGTAATTTGGAACAATAACAATTCAATGATGGTTATTGAAAGGTATTTAACGGCTTCCAATAATTTACAAAATCAGCTACTGCCATATAAATTAATAAAACAGTTACAAAAAGAAATCCCGTTTATATTTTACTCAACAAAACATTTTACGATGCAGGATTATTACAATTAAATTTTCCACCAAAATGAATGTATCCATCCAATTATCCAGACATTTTATGGATGTCAGCGTTCAGAGGGGTGTCACGATGTTAATCCCGAAATCAAGTGATGCTTGAATACGCGCCGCGCAGACGGGGCGATCACCCCACGACAAAAAAATGCACCTGTTACCCTTTTGGTCCCAAAGTTTCCTATAGTTGCGATAAACATAAAACGCTTTGGAAACATTTGCATATGATAAGGAACAAATGTTTTGTAGAACAAAAAGTCTAGTGTATCTTCATTTTCAATCAGAAGGAAAAAATTAAGAGAGCGCACACACTGGGCGAGGGTGTGTGACGTTCGATTTCTTTGATGTTGATACAGTTATAGGCGGTGATAGCTTTGAAGTTAAAAGCATTGTAGAGAATTGCTGTCGTGTTGGCGAAGCGACAGGTGTACTAATTATGTGTCTATAACTGATCATTATCTCCAAACGATAAAAATAATAAAATAAATAGGCAACTATTTTGTCTTAATATTTTTTTACCATAGTTTACGATTTCATCACAAACGGTGAAATCCTAAATAAAAAATTAATACTATATGACCTCTAAAAATAACAAATAATTGTATTACGCCAGAAAATTAAGTCATCGTTGCTTAAGGCTTGAAGAAGCGTAGTCAAGTCACTTCACTTGCCAGTGCCCGGGTCGTCCCCATCATAATTCCATAGAACAGATAATTATTTACACTATACAATTATCTTAATTTAACATAAAATAATAATGTTTGTTGTGCGTATTGCAAAATACAATATTGTTTAGATTGAAAGATACTGGCATCCCGTGGTGCTCCTTCGCCTTATGCTAGTAGAATAAAATAATTGTTTAATGAATGTAAATTCGTTATTCAATCGAGCTACGTGTTTATAAAGTTTAGTTTAGTGTAAAAATACTGTCAGGCTTTTAATATTATTATATTTTTTATTTATTTTTCAAAGTTTTTAAATTAAACCTTACGTTTTATTTAATGTCGGCATTGTTTGAATATGAAATGAAAAAAACATCACTATCGCTAAGTTTTTCGTGTCCATTTTTGTAAGTACATGCGAACTTTAGAAATTATTTGAAATTCACTGTTCTGTGTATTGTAGACTCAACAAATATTGACAGGTATCCAGTAGGAACGACACACAAAATAAGATTTGTTGACAATACAATATTTTTCGATAGAGTTGAAAATAGTCTGAACATCTTTCTATTGAATTTCATTTTTCTAATTAGTTTTTCCCGGGATATCAGACTGTACTGCGTTTTTTTTATTAAACAAAGTATTGTTAATCTCTTGTTTTGAGCAAGGACTAAATACGGTCCGGGCTCGGTCGTTCAATTATAGCCCACATACATCGCTTTCCATCAGGCGAGATGAGGTCAAGAGATGCATTTTTTTTATCAGCTGAATACAAAAAAATCTGCGGCGTACTATTCCTCTTAAATCATTAGTCCTGATACATCCTGATGTCAGTCATTTCAAATACAAAAGATATAAACTGCGCCAAATAACATTCGCAGAAATGATTCCTTAACATGCGATGTCATTTAAACCCATGGTCCTCTACATTTATGGCCGAAGATTCCGTTTTGAGGGATCATCATCAGCACGAATATTATGACGTTATTTATAAGAAATGATATGTAATAAAGGAAGTTCTGACTGTTTAGGCTATATTGTGGTTCTCAATGATTGCTACAAATTGTAAATTTAATACCGTTGAAAGAGAAGCCTTTATTTGTGGATGGGAAATCATCAAATCAGTCTGACATTCTCTTCCTTTCCAAATGGAAGACGTCCCGTGAGGAGTGGGAAAGAGTGTCAGACTCTTAATGTAACACTCAAACGTGTTCTTTCAAATTTCCTTAGAGCTCCAAGGCCGCCTGTAACTTTTTCGATCAATTCCGCAACCCTGGCGATAACAGAGTAGCCTGTATTTTCTAAAAAGAAATTAACAATACTATAGAGGTATGCGGTATAGAGAGTGAAGTCTCGCATACCTCCACTGAAATGGGAGGATCCTCCGACCAGATGGTTGTTGTTTCTGGTGGGCAACTGCCCCGATAGGTGATATTCGGACTGTTGTATTTGTTCAAATTGCACGGAGAACTTTGCTTGCGCAATGCAGAATTTCGTTGTTAGGTCGTTGTAGATGGCGTTGCGGTTCTTTTTGTTGCCGTACAAATTTCGCTTCTTAGTTTTTTAAGTGGTGGCATTGATGCCGCTACAATACTGGCTGTAGAAAATCCATTAAAAAATCAGAGCAGATAACACGCGTATGTTTTTATTTTAAACCTCGTTCCAGAAACAAAGCCCTGGGTGCCGGGGCCACCGTGCGTGGTGTTAGCGGTCAGAGTTCCGAGTTCAGCGTTCCGCGTTCACTGTTATCTGTGTGGTGGCTTGGAATCGTACACAGACATAAGCAGTCAGACCGTGACTGACGGTCAAAGTGAATGCGCGTTTTGTAGGAGTTACATTTTTTGCAAAAGGTCACGATGTCCGACGAGATCGAAAAGTTTATTGAATAAGTGAGTAATAGAATTCCATCTTCCGAAGATGTACTACTATCGAGATTATCCGGTGACATTATCACTGCTTAAGACTACTGAACTCTAAATGTCTAGAGTTTGCTGTGTGAACGTGGAACGCAGAACTCGACCGCAGAACGCAGACCGCCCTGGCGGTGTATTTGGCCCCTTAGAGTGCATAACTGCATAGTTGAGTTATAAATCTACTTAGCCTATTTTCAACTATGTTGAGGTCACAGTTTACCCGGCTGTAGCTGAGCACCAGTATTTTACAGAGAGCGCCACATTGCTCGCAGAACAAATAGTCGGTGGGATTGAAAGGTTCTGAATGAAAAGGTAGTATAGGACGCAGTGGACGTCTTTCAGCTGAAATGATGACTTGGAGCGACTGTTTATCTGACTTTTACATCCTAATAAATAGAACCGTTAATAAATACTTAACAAACATTATACACTAGAAATAAAAATAAAAACGCGCAATGGCAATGCTTATTCTTTGACCAAGGTAAAAGCCAGCCCTTGGGTCACGTGAAGTGTCAACTAAGCGCCTTGAGAGATCTTTAAATAAGTTATGTGCACTCGGACCCCAAGACCCGAGAGTTTCAACCCCAAACGGCTCGAAAATATAACTACCAACAAGTTTATTATATTTCCGCCGCTTGAGGTTCTCTGCAGCCGCAGCGGCAGCGCCAGCACAGCACGAAGAGCTAGGAAGATGAGATGGCGCAGAGTATCGACACAAGTAGCGCCCACACTAATGGCCTTCCCATCTTCCATGGAAATAACGACATGCCGTCCGGTCTCTTGCCATCGTCGCGTGCCAGGTCATAGGGTTCTAACACAGCCGGAACGCCGACGGTGACAAGAGCTCGTCGGATGATGTCATTAAGATTCGCGTGCCGCGCTATGCGACCCGCGCTACGGCTGCATGACAGGCCGCGGTGTCCGAGGCTGTTGACAATTTCGCCACAGTGGCAGTGATGAGGAGAACAACAAGGAGCGCCAAGACGCAGGATTATAATGTTAGTTAAGTATTTATTAACGGTATCTTAACAACTTAGCAGGACTGGTAAAACTTTCTCATAATCCTTTGAAATCTATAAATGGGTAATACGGTACCCCTTGGTATGACTGGATTCGGCCTCTGACTATCCGCAATTTTTGAGCAGCATTCAAATGTGAAAAGCTGCTATTATTAGTGCTCCAACAATAGGCTAATGTTTCAATCTCACACAAATATATTCTAGTTACTGCGACAAGAGGCTGATTCAATCGAACCTAAGTAACAATAGCCAGAATCCATCTATTGGTTGGAATCGAATCTAATTTGTCGGATTCTCAGTAGGTCGAAGTATTATTTGAAAAACTTGTTTACAGTTGAGGAACTCCTAGCAAAACAATAAAAAAGTTTTTTTTCAGGGATTCGAGGTTGAGTACGCTTTCCGGGATGGGTATCATCCATTACATATCAGGTCTCCTCGGTAAGCACTGATGACTCCGCGGCATTGTTAGGCCACTGTCCTGATTTATTTTGGGACAAGCACGCCACACTATTCCCTAACACTGAAACTCCTGTCAGCCAGAATTAAGAGTGGCGACCACCAAAAAAAGCCGAGTCAATGTAGTTCGATGGATCCTGGAGAAACGACAAATCAGAAAAGAACAGCGAAGGAGTAAGGGTGTTACCACACTAATCGATCGATCTTCGATTGATTTCATCGGTCGATGGTAGATTGAATTAGTCGACGTCAATCGATAGCTTCTAGGTACTTCTTTCTTCAATCAGCCAAAGCTACTACACCAATCGATCAACGATATACATCGATCGATTAGTAATACCCTAAGAAAAACTTAATTTACACTTACCATATCAAGCAGGAGACAAAACAGAACTAGCCAATAAGCACCAAGGGACTTTACAACTGTTTGTCCCGGCTGTAATTTTTATAAGATTCCTGTCAGTAGCTACAGGTAGTCAGAAGCCAAAAAATCTGATACTAGTTTGGCCAAGGAGTATCGGGTAACTTAGTTACTGGGTTGAGGAGAAATACTAATATCCAGCTGCATCCAGTTGGGCTGGAAACAAACGCAAACATAGTTGGGAAAAAATTACATTTACTAGTCCATTGCAATTACTGTGAATTAAGACTGATTAAATCGAAGGCGGGAAATGGACAAACAAACAAACTCTTCAGCTTTATTAAATTAAATTTCCGCACTTAGACTCCCATTCAGTCCGTTGTGCGTAAGTGTCCTGTCTAAGTTAGCCAGTCTAGCTCCGCCCAGAAGCACAGAAGTTTCCTGGGAGCTTCACAGGCTTCGCGGAGCGACCTCACCGTTCCGAGGATTTGTTCACGATGGGTAGCCACGGCCTCGCATTCCAGGATGACGTGGGTGGCTGTTTTTTTGGCATCAAAGCAGCCTCTGCAAAGACTTTTTTTAGGGGGCAATGGCCCGTAATTGTCCCTATTATTGTTCTGAGGTTATTTCTACTTAGGCTGAGTAGTTGTTTTGTTAGTCGTGGATGTAGACTCGGCATTGCCATTTTTGACTGCCTGCAGTCTGTAGCCCGTGACCATTTGTTGCTTTGCAGTTCAGTTGATCTCTGGCAAATCCATGTACGAAACTGTGAGAAAGGTAGGGGAAGGAGTGGGTACCTACGGGCCTAGCACTGCCATCATGGAACCACTCTTTGCAAGTTCGTCTGCGGCGTCATTGCCTAGGGATCCACTGTGCCCCTTGATCCACTGGAGGGTGATACTGTTAAACAGAGATATACTCTTCAGGGCGAGGTGACACTCAAAGATTAATTTGCTGTTAGTTTGTTTGTTTTCTAGGGCTTTGATCACAGCAAGGCTGTCAGATACGAGTCTAATTGCGTAGTTGTGTATCCTTAGGTGCTTTACGGCTGTTGTGGCTTGTGTTAGGGCGACACACTTGCATTGGAATATCGAGCTGTGTTCGCCTAGTGGTAGGTGGAAGTTAATGTTGAGTGATTCCCCTTTCATTTTGCGTGTCCATCCCCCACAGCGGGTGGTGTGTATTTGCAGACGGAGGTGAACACGATCGCCATCATTGTGTCGCCACGCTGTACATTCAGCCTAGCTGCAGAGACATCTCTGGAACAGAAGTCGTTTAAGAGCTGTGCCGTAAATCATGTATCTATGTCACAGGTAACCTTAAAGTTACCTGTGACATAGATACATGATTTACGGTGATTATGGTCCGTAGTAAGAAGGAACTTACCGCTAAGATTGGATAGTCCTCGTATTTGGCCACCCCTAATCCACGGCTCTTGGATGAGGGCAATGGCCGTGTGTTGCACCTCTAGCCACTTCCTCAATTGAGCCGTCGCAGTCTGGCTGTGGTGGAGGTTTGCCTGCACGTTTCTACAGGCCGATGAAAGGGACGCCATCGCAGGCGAGGCCCTCCTCGTCACCCTCAAGTCGCAGCTCGGCAAACAAGTCGCCTTCGTCGACGCCATCCCCTCCCGGGTCAGAAGCCATCCAGCTCCCCCCCCCCCCC
>NDFZ01005218.1:281882-298089 GCA_002192655.3 Mamestra configurata | reverse complement strand
GATGAAAGGACGGCACCTATGGCGGCGATAGGGGCAGCCGACACTGATATTTCAGCAGGGTCAGCCACTGTTGCTTCCGGGTTTTTTGGTGCGGAGATGGTCCCCTCTGCATCCTGCAGCTGTCCCGTGATCGGATCTCATCCCCGAGGGACGTCGACGAACCTGCTATTCCGACCCTGGAATTTCAAGCACAACGATCCCAGACCAATTGAGAGTCGGCGTTCGGAGCTCAACAGGGTTGGAACTTGGTCCTCAGGACCCAGCACCATGAAACAGCATGCCCTCTGCTTCTCGGCGTGCAGTACTACCCACCTTTTAACGTCGACCCTTGGGTTCTGGTAACAGAGGGCTCGTCCAATAAAGGTAGAGTCCTCGTAGACTCCTTGGTTGTCGGGGTCAGCGATGCCGCAGCGCACTCGTTTCTGAATCTTCGACTGACTCTTGACGACTAGCGAGGTGTTAGCCGGGAGAGCCAGGACGGAGACTATTTTCTCCAGCCATTCTAAAGTATGGTCGTTTCCGCACCACAGCTTGAAGACACCGCCAGCGAACAGCAGCTTCGCATTGAAGGTCGGCCCTGGTGTGTCCTGCATAGGGAAGCTGGCCTCACTGCTCTCTTCTGAATAGCAGCTAACACCTGGTCCGATACTCCCTGGCTGATGATGTCCCTCTGGTCGCAGGTTACCGCGACGTTCAGCGACCGCTTCCCTTATGAGAAGCTTAGCTTACCTTGCTTGGTCGTGTTGACGCTTGCCAAGTGTCGAGGTCCTGGTAGCGCCTGCTGGTTTTGCCGTTGTTTCCGACACTACCACAGGGGCCGCCACAACATCTTGCTGCGCAGTCTTGACTGGTGCAGACAGACGCCTCTTGGAGGAAGATGTCTTGCGGTCGGTCCAGGTTTGTTTGACCGGAGGTTGAATGACGTCTCTAAGAGACGACATATATCGATCGACATCAAGACGCAAAACGACTGGGTCGTGTTTGGTGTCGTTGCCGGTGGGGCTTCAGTCAGACTCGCTAGGTCCAATAGATAGGTAGTATACATATAACAATATAATATAAAATATATAAGTATGGATGAGTATTTGTTAGGCCTGCATTCCATTTATCTGTTGAAATTGAATTGATTCGTTTGGAAAAGGTGATCCAAATTATACTGAGAATTATTAATTTCAGTAAGTAGGTCAGTGTTATTCGAAAACCATGTTCATCGGAAACTGAATTCTGAATCATCGAAAACTGAATTATGATAACACTTAACCAGAAATTATTTTCAATATTCGCCTCCGATAATTTAAACGTTAATAAATCAAACAGCACAGCGATTTTAACTCTAAAATTTTGTCATTAATATAAAACATTAAAATAGAATGTGCTGTAATGAAAAAAAAATGAATCAAACGCCGCTGGTAGCGTGAAATTTTATTTAATTGATTGGTAGGTAGACTTAGATTCTGGAATGAATTGTACCTAGCTGTAGTATTGAAGATAAAAAAAAAAATCTTATGCACTAACTAGGATGATATTAGCGTAGGTCTACCTTTAAATAATATTTGACTTTGATTTAGAGATTATATGGCATTTTGGTATGCGGTAGAGTTAGGTACAGACGTTTAGTGTATTGTCTTAGAAATGTTGAATTTAACTTTTAAGAGGCTGTGGGACGCAGAGCACCGAAAAACGCCAATTTTTGTCGCAAAGATAATAGGTAATGCCAATAGATACATTTTAATTCCTTCGGCTTATGATAAAGCGAGACATTCAACAAAAAAAAAACAATCCGTACACCTTCCTAAGTACTTGTGCGCTCCAAACGTAAACACATTTCAATAAAGCCCTTTATCCAGTTTCGGTGGCGGATCTTTTAAAAAAACTCTTGAAGTGGCGTTCTGTCAGAGAGTACCGAATTCAGTCGTCATGTGAGTGAGGTGTACAAGTGCTGTCGGCCACCTGTCGATGACGTCACGGACCGACAACCGCGCCTTTGCGCGGCTACTCCGGGCGGCTATTCTGAAAGTAGATATGGAAGTTAACGTATGGTCCTTTCTAGAATAAGCATTAGTTACAAAATGACAAAAATATCTAGGAGTTGGGGGAGGCCTTTGATCAACAGTGGGACAGTAATGGCTGAAAAAAAAACAGTATCGTTTGTTCATGTGTTTGTAACGAAGCAAAATAATGTAAATATGTGCGAATGCATTCTAAGTACGTGTATCGTTGTAGTTTTCCAGCCAGTAGTTATGTAAGCTTTAAATAATAACAGCCGCACAGGTCGATCAGCAACGATAAGGCTCCGCAAAAATGGGCCACCGAACACAGCCACCGGTGGCTGTCGCTCGCCACGTCCTTTGAACAAAAGAAGGTCGTCGGTGGTCGCTACCGATGACATGTCTCGCGGACACTGAGTCGCAAGTGGACGCTACTCGCTACTCGTGTGGGGCGATTCCATACTAAACGTATTAAAAATCATGTAAACAGTGTGTTGCCAGCAGTATCTGTGGTTGGTGGCCCGTTTACGTGGAGCTTCGACTTAACGACTTCGATGAGTGACCATTTTAACATAAAGAGATTCCTCCGCTCCTCGGAAAGTACGTTAAACTGTTGCTTCCGGCTTTCATTTGAAGATTTTTTGCCTAAGGTAATCGTGTTACTGGGTTATGAAGATTACGTAGGCAGTCGCTCCATGTCAAATACTGGCACTCAGTAACATCTGGCTGGACTTGAAGCCGACTCCAACATAGTTGGAAAAAAGCAAATTTATAGATTCTGCCTACCCCCATGAGAAAGCGTTGTGATCATAATATATATGTGCGTGTACATCGTTAGTATTTTCCTGCCAGTAGTAAGCTTTGGTTTTCTGCACGTTCCGTTTCGTAGAACAATTTTACAATCATTATTATTCGAAAGCTTCCATGAATTCATTTGTTCAGCCCTTTAGGCTCGTTAATTTTAGTTTTAATAACGTACTAACTAGCTTTACAGTTAAATTTGGATAGCTGAAAAAGTTCCAGTCGAAAGCACGTCGTCGGTGGTAAACCATGAGCTAGCTCAGCAAACTATTACATATAAAATTTTCCTAGAATTTGACATTTGTGCTGGGTTTGCTACCACAGCTGTACGAAAGTATTTTAATATATATCATTCCTCCGTTACTGACTAACTGAGTGATTGTCTTAGTGACTGATAGACAACGCACAGCCAGAACTGCTGGTCGTAGAAAGCTAAAATGTGGCATGTAGATTCCTTGGGGAGTGTAGGGGAGGATTTCCCGAAATTCCGTTGTCGTGGGCAAAAGCTAGTATACCTAGGTACCTATATGTAGCTTGCAATATAGTTTGTATAGTATCAAAGAGTTGTTTCCTGTAATCCTCCGTTCAGTACTAAATAATTAGCACAACAACAGAAAAACGATTCCCACCAAAACGCACGGTGTATAATAGTCGACATTTACACATCACCAGAATAAGGCCCCCAAACTTGCATCGTCACCGCCCGGCCTACAATCATACGGTCCTCGAAATAATTCTATTCGTTCATAATTTGTAGTTGAGAAAAAACTTCTGAACAATATAATTATGTTACAAAATGATCAGTACAGTTGTATGCATAGAAATGCGCGACTCATCGTTGGGAACAAACAGACGCAGGATATTATTACGCCTTGTGTTCTAAAGGAAAGGATAGATGATGATTATAGGGATAAGGAACCAGGGCTTGGGTAGAATTTTCTGCTCTGATATGTTGGATTTAACGGCATAATTATAATTCATAAACTCACGACTTTTTCTTGATTTGATGCTTACCTTCATACTCCTTTATTTTGCATGAGCGGCATAAGATTATTATATGAACGCACGTACGTTGCACCGCAAGTTCTTACCTTAGAACAAAATAATTCAATGTAACATTAGACAAGTTTTTCTACATCTACTTATGTTGTTTACATAAAAATAGTGCTGCTTCCATATGTGTTTGCAGCGTATCTGGTTTTAAGATACGCAGTTACAGCTTCGAAAACTCAAGAAAATATCTGATTTGGGAACAGAACTGTGCTTTGGTCTTATAAAGTAACATTCTATTAGTGACTGTCGTTCATGTTTCAGGTTTCAAATAACACATTTTAATAATAATAATAATTATTATTATTATTATTACAGCTACAATGTTACCTTCTCTAGAGCCTCTTGACGAAATTTCACTAGCGAATGGAATGAGCGTTAGGCAATCGAATCACCAAAATACTCATAGCGTGAGCTCTGCACAGTCCGCAACTCCGCTCCGCACTACCTCGCTCCGCATCAATGGACAGACACAGTCCGTAACTCCGCTCCGCATTACTGTCTCCCCCAAAACGCCCGCCCGTCACCACTTCCTAGTGTTTTAGCTGGGAAGAAGAAATGGCGCAACAAACTCCCCAGCAACACATCTGTCTGTTGAGTTAGAAGAACTAGCATTTATAAAAAGTATTCTTACAAAGAAAACAATACAAAAAGGTAACACGTAAAAACCTAAAACTAAATTATTCGCTACTTGTAAGCTAGCACACTCCATTATGCCAGCATAATCAGACAAACTCTAGCATAAAAACAATATGAAATGAAACTAAATAAGCCTCCAGACATAAAGGGCGTGCCCGCTTACACGTGCAAAGGGTAGAATTTAATAATAGGTAGATCTGTGACTGTGCCACAAGTGATAAAGCAGGACTATCAAAATTAAACAATTAACAGATAATCGCTATAACAATTATAAAAAACCATGACTAACAAGACGACCAATCACCACAAGCAGCTCCCGTTCACGAGCATAACGCAAAGATCAGCCATTACCCCCCTCGCCATATTTGAGGGAAAGAGGTAACCGACGCTACCGCAAGCAGTGAAATCTAAGGGAGCATAACGAACTCGCTGCCGGTTGCTCAGGATAGACAAAATCAAACAACTGTCGAAGTCATTGTGTCATATATTAAGTCAATACATAAAAAAAAAACAAGTAATTGACCTCTACGGACATATAAATAAACAAATATATGAACTCATATAAATTGTCATAAGCTAACTATGAAAGAACATTAAAACGAAGTATGTCTTGCGTTCAACACTGCGACCGACGAAGATGAGTGCAATATACTTTCAGTTGCGTTAACTCTGTAACGCGTTTCGTAAATTTAACAACGGTAAGTAGCAAAGGATTAACATGAAAAGCTTTCCAGTTAACAGTTTTATATAAAACTAGCTTTTGCCCGCGACTTCGTACACGTATGTCTTGTTTTTCCCGTATAGCCTATATAGCCTTCCCCATAAATGGGGCTATCATATACAAAAATAATTTTCTGAATTCGACTGGGAGTTCCAGAGACTAGCGCGTTCAAACAAACAAACAACTCTTCAGCTTTATAATGTTAGTATACATAGATTTTTCATCACTAATAAAAATAATACCGGTATCAAAACATTTTTTCCCTTATCTCACGTGTAACCAATGATTAAATTATCACGGAACATTAACGTTTTTATTTGCGCCTCTATTCCCCGAGGCCTTGTTTACTACCATAAAATAACATACGTTGTGGTTTAAAATTAAATAGGTAAATGTTTGTTTGTTTCAATAAATTATTGCTGAACTGAACCGCATTACTGGAATTAGTTTTGTTTATTGATTTAAGAACTTATTGTGGTGATTTGTGTTATATTTTGCATGTTGTTTTGCAGGTGATTTCAGTACGATGGGCGAATTAGCATAGTTGTGCCCAAATGTCAGTTAGATATTTATTTATGTGTACGTGTATTACGTTACAGGTTAGAAACCTAAGGAGATGTAACTCCTTCAATATTAAACTTTTTACAGTGCAATAATGTCAAAATATTGTTGGACTAATTTATTTTGTACTTATAATTGCTATACCGTTTTAGTTTTTTATTTATGGCTCTGAACCATAATTGGAAAGTTTAATGTAAGTTATTTCAAATACACAATTAATCAAAATTAATAAAAAATACTGTTAAAGGCTCTTCTGATAACTCCATCGGATGTTTTGACGTCTGCCAGACGAACAATTCCATCTGATCCTGGATGGACAGACTCTTCCCAATCTCCATTTACGACGAGGAAGGTGGTCCTCATGTGATGACCAGAGATCCCAACTTTAGCATGTCCTTGCAGGTATGCCACTTGCCTAACAAGCCCAAAAATGCTGGCATAGCTGCTCGATGCGTCGGAAACGAGACAATGAAGCAGTGGAGTAGATACTCCACTGCTAGTTTGTCAGTGACAAGGGCTATCAAAGATAATACACGCTCAGCGATACTCGCTCAGCGATGCTCGCTTGGCGGTCTGAAGTCCGAACTCACTCCGAGAGAAGACCGCTGGTTGGTCCGGCGGTCATTTCTACCTATAGTGCGGGCCAGAGCGAGTAATCGCCCATCGCATAAGAGCACTAGCCTATAGCCAAGCGACAAAACTATCGGAACTTCACACTCGCTTCTCGTTGCTCGCCAACTCGTATCTAGTTTCTAGCTTTACTCGCTTCTCGCTGATCATCGGCGGTGAAACAAGTGTCTTATGCTCGGGCGTCTATTTACGTTTGCCCACTTGCATCTAAATGTACTATTTCATCATGGGTGTAATTTTTTTACTTTACGGAGGCGCTCACAACGGAAATGGGCTCTAAATTATTTTTTTTCTACCAAATCGAAGTTTTGGGAGACAAAACCACGGAACCTTACATCGTGTGCAGTCAAACACGCACTTGGCCGATTTGTTTCATCAAAAAAATCTGCGGGCAGTGATGCATATATATTTCTGAAGTTACCAAAGTTGAGTATGACGTAAAATATGTTCACTTATTTTATTTCAATGGTAACTAGCCGCTGCACTCAGAAAATACTCAGGTACACTGCCAATAAAGGCGCGACTAAATAAATTTCACAATTATTTAAAGTACTACCTACAGCAATCTTAGGTACTGCCTACCGTGAAAGGTCGTTTTCTTTTCGATTATAAATTCGATTGGGTACCCACCCAATTCCATTATATTAAACGCTGCAACTAATTCAATTTTACTTTTATTACGCTTACCGTGACTTGCGGTGATTCGCCGTGCCGCAGCGGATTGTGAGGCGTGGCTAATCTAAACCGTATCCTTTACAATTAAGATTTACTACCTATGTGGACTAGTGTTGGATATGGAAAAAGAAGCCGAAGGCTCAGGTTAACAGGGGTTAGGTAGGAGAGAATCTGAAGACTAAAATGGGAGCCGGTGCTACCACTTTAGTCTTCAGATTAAATATAGCCTACGGTTAATTATCATTTCAGCTAAGAAACGTCCCCGGCTGGGCATAACTTGGTATATTGAACGATCTTTTGCATCGCACATCCAGCAGATTACCGCGGTTTTCACTAGCAACCCCATTAATGATTGAAATAAATCGTAAAAAACAGTGTCTTTCACAATCTAAAGGTATTCCAGATCCATTGCTTCATATGTTTAAAAATTCTTCTGTTCGACGAAGTATAAGCAATTGCAATCATTTGTGTACTACGCAATTAGGCAGCAGGTCATCGGTCAACTATGCCACGGACTAGTCAAAAACTCAAAAGTCTTGCATGTTCATCCAAAGGCAGATATCGCTAACAGTTATGAGACTGCCATCGTATCTTTAAGATTGCATTTGTTCATTTTAAAAGTGATATTGGTGACTCAAAGTCAACTGTCAACCTAAATCCAATTGATTTTAATGAATGACCACTTTGCACCTTGAATTTTTGATGATATAGAACAATGAGATTACGCAAAAACTGAAAATTAATTTGTTCTGGTTAAACTGTAATGTGTAACTAAAATTTATTTAACAAAATATTTAGCTAAGCGGATTATAGGTAATTTTATTATAATTTTGCTCAGCTCTGAATGATTTTTTAATCAACATTAAAAGCACACCATTTAAAGACACTGGCGTGCACACATACAATTAAACACTTTAAGTAGGGTAGACTTAGGTGTATAATAGAAGTGACACCTACATTATTATATTTCTGGACTGGACCGGACTGGGCGGCGTTCGGGAAGTTGCGTGGTATCTTCTCGTCTCACATACCACAGTGTCTTAAGACGAAAGTCTACGACCAGTGCGTGTTGCCAGTGATGACTTATGAAACTGAAACGTGGTCGCTCACAATGACCAAAGAGCAATGGAGAGGGCAATGCTTGGAGTTTCCTTGTGTGATCGAATCAGGAATGACGATATCCGTAAGAGAACCAAGGTTACCGACATAGCCCGAAGGATCGTCAAACTGAAGTGGCAGTGGGTAGGGCACATTGCTCGCAGAAGAATAGATGGTCGATGGGGCCGAAAAGTTCTGGAGTGGCGACCACGTACCGGAAGATGCATCGTTGGAAGGATTCCCACAAGGTGGACCGTTGTCTGGTGAGCGTCACGGGTAGCCGATGGATGCGACACGCACAGGACCGGTTGTTGTGGCGACACTTGGGGAGGCCTATCTCCAGCAGTGGTCGTCTTTCGGCTGATATAATGATGATGATGATGATTATTTTTCGCCAATTCTGGTAAAAGCTTTTGAAGCAATTGAGAAGAACGTGAGTTTATTATCATTCATGGAACACTTATTCAATCTGCGGGCTGCTAGTTTAGAATTTCCTAAAACAATAATGCAAAATCATTTCGCCAACAACCCGGGGATTCTTTAAGCTCAGCGGTTACTAGTTAATAATACTAAATTAACTATCGTCTAATTCCTGACAAAGATCAGTCGGTGTTAATTAGCGACACATCACAAAGGTGCTTTGATGCCTCTGCATCCTAACTGCGGATTGCAATCGCAATTACAAAGCCAGGCGGAAGACAAACTCAATACCTCATAATGTAAGGGTTTTAGTTTTTTTTTTCAAAGAGTCACCGCGGCCCTGGAACGCAAAGGGCTTTAGAAGGAACACGGATGGGTTTTAGTCAGTAAGACTGACACGCCCTTCCGCTCCGCCCAGAGCGGAAGAAGTCATTTGATGATTTCCAATCCTTAAAAAAAAAAAAAGGGTATTAGTTGCCTGTCGGTAATGGAAATATCCAATAATGATAATTGGTCTAGACGGCTCTGTGCGAAATTAATTGTATCAGGTTTCGTGGTTGCTGTTCTGTAAATTTCACTTCAAGCTCCGACTAACTCCACCGGATACGCCAGGTACTCCATTTGGATTTTCGGGAAGTGGTAAATTTTATTTTGAGTTTACCTGACAAAAAGCTACGCTCAATTTTCGAAAGTAATCACACTCGTGGCAGCTCATAAAGAGCTGCAATTCTAAGACAGATTTGTGAGGAGCAACTCTCTTATGTTTAAGGAACGCAAAGTGTCAAAAATGCCTCTACGTTTGACAAGAACTTTAAATGTCGTTGAGATGATATTGCGACTTAAACTCGATGCAATTTGTAATTTATTTAGTCGTAAAATTGACCTTCTGATCAGATCGCTGCAAAAAAAATAATGCTGTAGCCAATTTAATATTTCCTGAACGTTGATCAGAAAAGCCGATTTATGAAAGAATTCAATTAGCGCTTGGTTTGGATACTGGATTGCGGGTTCTAAATTAAATTTAAATTTTCCGAGAGATTTTTAAGGTTACAGATACACAGTTGTTAAAGTTTTGTAAGTTTCTATGCTGTGTAATTTTTTATTTTTTGTTTTAGCCTACACTGTCCCTATGCTGGGCAAAGGCCTCTCCCAAGTCCTTCCAAGTATTCTTTTCCTGCGCCACCTCGCGCCAGCCCTCATAATGCGCGTCCAGGTCGTCTCGCCACCTCTTTCTGGGCCAGCCTCGGCGGCGTCGTCCATCTTCGGGCACCCATTGTGTGGAGACTTTTGCCCAACGGTCACAGTGCATGCGGCTAACGTGACCCGCCCAATCCCATTTGAGCCTGGCAGCCTTCTTACTCGGTGTTTGTTCTGGTGTTTTTAATTCTGTCCTGCTTTTTTAAGCCCAGAATGCTGCGTTCCATCGCTCTTTGGTATACTCCAAGACGGAATCTTTGTGATTCACAAAGAGCGACCAGGTCTGAACACCGTAGGTTAGGATGGGCAGAATACACATGTCGATGAGTTTGCGCTTCAGAGTGATTAGGCATACAAAGTTTTGTATCAGTTTCAATTATGTTATTAATCATTTCACAATGTCAAATAAATATTAAATTGCAAATAAAAATTACAATGTTAAAACAAGTACCAAATTAAAAAAAAAAATTATAAAAAAGCAATAATAAAAATTTAAGATAAAACAGATATGTCAAAAAATAAAATTAGGATAACGTCAATTTAAATTAATACAAGAATGTATGACTGAAAGTATTTTCCTATATCCTTTTGGCTGCTTAAATTCACGATAAACCTTCAAAAGTATCTCAGATTAAAATAATCATGTGCAATTATCTACCAGTCAACTAAATACCAAAGGTTACCCACACTATAAACTGGGCTTTCCATCTCCACACAAAACTAAATAGATAGCATTCCACCTCAATCATAGGTGAGGCACGTTAAAGTTACACATCACGCTCGCTATTGTGCAGGGGTCAGCACAATAGGTGCTGCGGTGTTAGACTACTAGTGTTACAGGAACAAAGACCTGTTTGAGGTGTTCAGAATGGCCAGTGATTGCTCCTTGTTCAGTCCGTAACAATTATTTGGTGGTTGGTCCAAGTTACGTGCTTAAGGATTGTTTCAATTGCTGGAAAAAAATATTACAGAACATTCGACACATAAATGCTTTTTATGAATGATGTTACTAATACTATGGCATGGCTTGCGAGTGACGTCACACGCAATTAGTAGCAGTCTTTGTTTATCACCCATTCTAAAATGCTACTTTTTAGTTTTTTTTTTTAAATATCTTTTAACGTTTTGTGAAACGTAATATTAAAGCTAAATATACCTTTTCTTTTTAAGAATGGGGAATCATCAAATGCTCGTGCTCATGCTACGCTCTAGGCGGAGCGTAAGGGCGTGTCAGACCCTTACAGACTAAAACCCATCCGTGTTCCTCCTAAAGTCCTTTTCGTTCCAGGGCCGCGGTGACTCTTTCGAACAAATTCTACAACTCTGGCAGGCTCTGGCCCTAACGGGCCCCGTCTTCTATGCTGACATCTCATTGAGGCGCGCGTGGAACACAACGCGCCATCGACTCGGGCCTGGTTGTGATCGAATAGCGAGCTACACAACGCTCGCCGTCCGCGGGCCCGCGCCTACGGTGGTCGGGAATCGCCCTGCTACTCCCGGCGCCCGGGGCGAAGCTAGATGTACCTACCAGTTACCTAATTCTACGTACCTACCCAACTTACAATATAGAATAGGTACCTACTTGGCAATGTTTCATTACTGTTAATAATAGTTTCTTAGAAGACTCTAGCCAGCTTAGAATAATTATGTTTTTCTCTGGCTATTCATTGGAATCAGTGTACAATTTATATTCAAGAAATCTTAGTAGTCGGTAAGAAATCCCAAATAAAAAAAACTAGGTACTCAAAAGTGGCTTTGAAGATAAATGAATGATGCAGGATATAATAGTCACCAAATGAGATCATATTGAAGTTTTAGGAACTTGGAAGCTTTAAGGATGGACCGTAGTTCATCAAGAGCTCAGAAAAATATCGGTGCGTACGTTTTATACGAACACACGCCCTTTCACACACGTTCGTGTCCTAGCCGTGTCACGGAGGTGTGTGAACGAGTTCTGAAGGACCACGGTCCGTCCATGTCAACTCAGATATGCGTGGATCAACCCGTAGAATGGATTCAAGATAGAAAATAGGGTATTTGACTAGTTTTTTTAACATTCCTCAAAAACTAGAGAGCAGACAAGACGCAGTTAACAATATTGCTGAAAACTCACAAAAAATTGAGGTGTTTTCAACGTTTTAAAATCTGTAATAAACAGAGACAGCACTAATTGCGTGTGACGTCACTCACAAGTCCCGCCATATTGAATTTGAGCCATCCATTACAAATGACAAGGATAGAAGAATAACTTCTCTGTTTTTCGACTATTTTATTTATTTTTTACAAATCGTAATGTAATATCATCTATCAAATAACAATTCATTCATTTTATTGTTACACCGTCTAATTTCTGTGCCCTAATCTGAACTAAAGAAACTTTTAAGAACTGGTCAGAATTAAAGAACCTAGCTACCGACTTCAACTCATCAATTGCGTCATACAGAGCTGCGAGATACAAACCCGATTTAATATCACAAATGAAGACGCGTCGGCTCCACAGCGCGTAGACGTTCGCTCATTTATCAAATGATGGCAGAATGTGACGGCAATGGCGTCAAGATACCTGAACGCTGGATATGTTTTGTTTAGTATAGTGAGTTGATTTTTTTGGAGATGGCAAAGCAATTTCTTAATAATATTCAGCAATAAAATTAAACTTTAGAGGTAGTTTAAATTGATTATAAAAGCCTTATATTTCACTTTTTTCGGAATTTATCTTCCATGATCCCATTTCTGATACCTAAATTGAAATAGTTTTTACCTAGTAGAAATATTTTAATATTATTTCTTTGTACATGTAGGTAAATGTATTCAACATAGCCATAATGACGATATTTACTCAACCGAGCAAAGAACCGTTTTCAAGAGATTGAACCAAAGTAAAACACCCACTGCAATGCGTCAAAACTTCGTCCCAAGCACCTTTTATTCAAAGATTCTTATCCAGCCTCATCGCATCCAAGTCGTAGTCCCGACAATGAGTCAGCAATATAGTAGCGATTGAAATGTTACCGCTTACCACTTTACCCTGCCTCCTTGTCATCACGCGTGATGCATCAGAAACCGCCGTATAACTACCAAATCTCATAATGAAGGTCAGACATATTGTTTCTTCACATATTCTATAGGAACCGTACGAACAGGTCATGTGGTATGTTTATTTGTTCAAGTATGTTTGACGTTCGTTGGTCGGTGAAAACAACTGTAGTTTACTAATTAACTAAGTTCCACGTTGCAGAATTTTTATATCTGTTTATATATCTGTGTCCGCATATACAGTTCGATAGCTAACATTTTATTCACTCAGAGCCTCGTCAATATAAAACGGAAAGCAAATATATTGTCAATTCCAATAAGGCCCTAATTAAGTGCTTACATAAATTCCCGTAATGAAAGTCGAAATCAATCGGTATGAGGTAGCTTTTAATGAAAATTAGTCAATCAAATCAAAATCAACTTCTGGTATTTGGTGGAATAATGTATAATTGTGCCAGTTGGTGCATTCACTGGATTTCGTAGAACAAAGGATTTTCTCCATAGCGTCCATCAGTGTGCGAGCTAGTGCGAATGGATTTAAATTAAAGTTAATTTCATAAATGATTGGATGTATTGGGAACCGTGTGAATGGGGCTTTCTGTCTTTGGACGCTAATATCATTTCGTTAGGTCTGCAGTCACAATCGCGATTTCCTGTAAAGAAGGGAATTTGGCTTTAACGAAGTAATCTGTCTAAAAACATATTCAATCATTTTGGCAGGCTAACTGGAAATATATTTTACTTTTAATTATGACAATTATACTTGGATGTAAACATTTCTATGCCTGCATCACTTTTTCGGATCTATATTGGTTCTGCCAGTCTAACTTGTTGAAGCTGAATACCAGCAGAATTAAATATTCAAACGACAGCCGGACCACCAGCTATGGGTGCCATCCGAGAAACGTTTCTATAGAAATGGATGTTCACCCATTCATGGAACTACCCCGGCTAGCGGAGCTTAACCTTATTGATAGATTCATCAACGCTCTACATTACCTTCAGAATAATCTTATATTTGTCATACCAAAGTTTTTATCTAGATTATTATAATACTTATAGGCCTAGACTAATATATACTACTGAAACATATGTTAACTTTTTGTAAACTTATTATTACAATAAAATTGTTTTATTATTATTTTTTCAATAAATAAAAGTTTCTAAAAGTAGCCCTGAAAATACAAACAAATTATTTAAATGAAATTACTGTTTCGACCTATTTGGTAACCGCCCCAATTATTTGTAAGAAAAAATCGACGATTTAATTTGATAATTTAGTATCATTAGCGGGCAACACCGGCGCATACGTCACTTCCCGTGTCATGGCCGACTACAGATTCGGTGATAATCATTATTGATGATTGCGACTGTATAGATACTTTTTGTTGCAACAGTTTAGTTTGTGGATTCGTTTATGAGCGGGAGCGATGTATTTTTCAGAAAGCTCATACATTGGGTAGACTAGTCTGATAGCATTCAGAAACTTTATAAATTTCAGTTTGTCTTTTACCTACTTCTTTTTTGAAACAGAATAAGCAATGAGGATAAATTATGCTATTTGGACAATTTAAGAAGTAGAAAGTCGAATTTGTGCTCCGGAGAAAAATGATAATGCTTGTTTTATAGCAATGGCAGCTTATGTAAAATCTGCTTAAAATGAGATTGAAAGGACGTGAAAAAATACGTCATACAAAGCATAGTCTTAAGCTAACTATACAACTTCCTGTTTTTGTTAGAAATTTAGTGTAATAGAGAGAAACTATGCAGATGGCACAAAATGTCGTCGCAGGGCAACATAATTCCTTAAAAATGGGTCATAATAATCACATGTCCATAAGCGAAGTCATTATATCTGAACATTTTCTAAAAAAAAAATATGTGAAATCCAAACTTCGCGCTGTATTTACTTCATAGTAAACGGTTGGTCAATAAAACCGGAGTCATAATAAACGGTTACCATTCTACATACATATATATAGGTACCTATATATAGTGGCGAGGTCGAGAATGGCACAAGTCATGTCCGATTTTATTCGTGTCGTTTAATCTGGCCGCTTTAGACATGGACCACCTCTGGGTATAAAAGATAGTGCCAACTCACCGCGGTTTGACGATCATACAGACTATAAGCAGACATTCCTCTAAATAATAAAAGTTAACGTGTTACCTCTTGATTGACCGATTCACGTATGCATGACGACTTAGATTTTGAAGACAGGTAGCTTCTGGGCATTTTTTTGTGGTTCCATTCAAACTAGATTTCATCTAGACACCTTGTTAGAGGCATGGCTGCGGGTTTTTAGATGAGGAAATTAAATAAAAAGTTGTAAACATTATTTAATATATAAATTAAAATAAATCTACATAACTCACTTAAAACTATTTATATCTACTAAACCTAACTATATACATATTTATGAATTTACAAAAACAAAATACACTTAGGCGTCGAAGTATTCCTCCGCATCGCTGTCATCCAGAAACGTGCCCAGTTGACTGGTAGCATTGCCACGTTGGCAATGCTAATTCTAAAATTATAGAATGTGCCAGCAATCTGGTCACGCAGTTTCGATCAGTCGGCGAGATATGTCCTTGAAAAAGAGACGCGCTTTCGGACCCCATGACCCAAGCGTTTTGATCCCAAACGGCTCAAAACTGTAATTCCCAATAATGTTATAGTATTTGCGTCGCTTGAGGGCCTCAGCAGCCGCAGCGGCAGCGCCGGCACAGTCTGCCGTACTTGGAACATGCCATGGCGCCAGGGTGTCGACACACGTTGCGTGCCACACCAGAGGCCTACCCACCTTCCACGGCAGCAACGTCATACCATCTGGTTTTTCCCATCGTCACGTACCAAGCCGCTAGGTTCTAATACCTATACATAGTTAAAAGTTAAGTTATAATAAAAAGTTAAATAATAGTTACAGAAAACAGTGAGTGGTGAGAGTAGAACGGTCTATTCCGTTAACATTTGACATTGAAAACTTAGGTAGACTGAGCTTTAAGTGAACTATCATTTCACCTTGATTGATGGGTGGGATGGGTTGATAGTTCACTTTATGTTTACTTCACCTAAGTTCTCACCGTGAAGGTGAGTATGTACAGATTGTAGGTAATATTATACTTATGTATGGTTGGCAGTTGGCACTGTAATGTTATCACAGTTGCTTCCCATAAAATAATCTGAACCTATCAAAGTCAAAGTCAAAGGCAAAACGTTTATTTCAATTAGGCCATTAAACGGCACTTTTGAACGTCATCGTTTACAGTTCAGTAAAATAATAATGTTACATTAATAAAGTGACTCTACTGTCCATTCGGAAAGGTAGATTCTTATGGAGAAGAACGGACAAGAAACTCCATAGTTACTCTTTTCAAATAATGATTT
>NDFZ01005218.1:254479-280879 GCA_002192655.3 Mamestra configurata | reverse complement strand
CACCCTTGATTGTCCTATGGAGCAGGACCAGCATGTTTCCAAGCATTCTTATCCTGAATGTAATCTTCTAATTTGTAATATGCTTGTTCACAAAGTGTACTTTTAACATGAGTTTTAAATTTTCTTTCATTTAGTTCTAATATGTCAGAAGGTATTTTGTTGTAACATTTAACACAATACCCCATGAAAGAAGTGTGGACTTTAGCTAATCTAAAAAATGGTTGATCTAATTTGTCTTTATTTCTAGTATTAAAATTATGTCTATCACTAATTTTACTAAAAAGATGTGGTGGGCGGTTAGAATTATTTTGATCTGAAAAAAAAAAAAACCGTAGTCCGGATCAAAATCACGTAGGTATATTTTAGATGCAACACTGGATTTACTGACAACGTGTAAAAGAATAAACGCAATATCTGAAAACCGGACACTGTGCTCATCATTATGAACAACTTTTACTATGGGCCAACCACAAAATCGCGAAATAAAATCAGCTGTTCAGTAAATTTTGTCGAGTTTTGCTCACATCAAATAAATGTACGGGGCAGTCGATTTTAGTGTTGCTTCCATAGTTAAACTTGTGCGTAATAATGAGTACAAAGACCAGTTTACAGGTACTGCGTTTATTCCGAAGCACGTTGTATTTCTGCCGAGAAATTATGTAGTAATAAGTTATAATATTATATATTAATAAGCACCTACTAACAGGTGATGCACCGTATATACGTCACTGGGGAACACACAGCCGTCTTTGTATTATTTTATTCGAAAATAATCATAGTTTCTTTTACTAGCTCATAGGACGAACATGTGCACAAGTAAGTCGAATGGTATCCACAATATCATCATTATTCACACTTAGAAACTATAAAACTTGTAATATGAAATAAAAGTTATATTTTATCATTTTGTTAATCAGATAAGCGCAGAAATAAAACAATATTATTATGATTACCATCGGTTTCATGAATGCAAACATGTTATTTCAAAGTTTATTGTACTACTCGTGTTAGTGTAATGACGTTAGTTGTCTTAAGTACCTCACTATTAAATTCAACAATCGTTTATTTCGAGTGAAAAAACATTTAATGGTCTTTTGTTTAGTTCATAAATTCCACTAACTCCTTACTACAGAGTCTTATGGACGAATCGTAATCTTCCATAGTGGCCCTTTTATCCTTACGACCGCAATTACGCAGTCACATCGTGAAAACTTATTATTAAAGACGACAGTTATCTCTGAATCCATCCAAAATAGCATCACGATTCACCATCGTCTATGTGTAAATAGGCCGTTTGAAAACTCATTTCGGGGAAAAAGTTATAAATTATTATAAGGGAATTCAACCGAGATGTACACCATACGATTTTGCTTTTGTGTTTCAATAAAAGTATGTACCTTCATTTATATATACAAGCGCAAGTTCGTGTATGGAGCTCTCATCTTTGGGATGGATCTGCCAGATACCAGCTCGATGATCTTGAGGCAATTGAGAAATGAGTCAAGAGGCAATGATAGGTTCGTCGAGTCGAAGCTACGAAGTCTTGAGCAAAGACGCCGAGTTACTAGCCTGTCGGTTTTCTATCGGTTGCATTGTGGGGAGTGTGCGACGGAATTGCATTGGGGAGTGTGGTACGGGTGACAATAACATTGATACTTTATTAATTTCGAGGTCAAGGACGAAATAATATTATGACCGCTCACCACGGGTTATAGGACAAGTGGATTTATTTTCTCATTTGATCTAGTAAATATGACATTGAATACACCATCGCCCTTGAATGTAGGTAGCAAAGTCATTTTGCTGAGAGAACTATGAATGTGGGTCATATTTGAGACAATTTTGCAACTTTTTACTTTGCCAGCAGGTAGTAAGAAAGAAAAATTGGAAAATAAATTTTATATGTGGTGTGTGGTATGTGTGACTTGTGTGGCTGTGTGATATTGAGAGACAATTTAGCTTTAGTCCATAGTTACTTTGAAGTGACAACTTATCTTTAGGTGAGGGCCATATGCTTGATTTTCATCTAATGACGTAGGAATATTATAAAATACCTACTACCTATGAGAGGCAGAAAAGAGGTTAATGAAAGGAACTCTACTATTGGAAAAATCAATCAGTGACTTGTGCAACTAAACAGAACCACATTATAATAATTAATACTGGTCTCATAAATGCAACGAAAATAAAACATAAAACAAGTCCCAAATGAGACTATTTCATGTTTTTAAGAGCCCATCTCGTCATGGCTTGTTTGATCACGAGTTTCAGTACCGTACGTTGTGAGTGCTGTAAAAACTTGCACTGAATTATTATCACTGCAAAATAACATGCTTTATTTATCTTTTATATGGTTAACTGCAATAATATTTGCACATTTGAAGTTAATTAAATTTCCAAAGAGGTATTGAGGGCAGTGTGTGAGCTATCGATCAGTGGCAATCGATTTCTTTGCGTAGCTTCATTTCAATATTCATGGTTGGCTCTTCTCGTCATTTTCGTCAGCCGTGATTTGCTCTAGGATCGTCAGGCCTTTAGGTAAGATTATTTATGGGATTCATATTGCTGAATCGAGAAGAACTCTTCACTATCAATCAGACGATGGTAGAGGCTCTCGGACCTTGACATTGACCGTTGTTTCCATCGAATGATAGCTAAAGGAACCCCACTTCCACATTTGTCGGAGAAAATAATCATACACGAAAAGTTATCAAGTCTATACCGACGTATAATCTAATCAATCTTTATTTCGCTGACGGCTCAAATCACTTGAATGAAAGCTTCTTCCTAGAATCGGAACTGGCACTGCTCGAAGGAAGTACGGGTAACAATAACATTGATACTTATTAATGTCGAGGTCAAGGACGCCGCTCCTGACCATCCCACCCAATAATGTCATGACAGATTGAATCGATTTGAAAAAATTGATTAGAATGAAAACTCAATGTGATGTGATCATAACACATTAAGTTTTGTAGTCAATCAACTGCGTCAGAAGGCATCACGACACTACACAACACAATAATGTAAATCTGGCTTAAGCTGTGCAAGTATGAAGCAATACCTTATCTTTGCGAGCTAAGATTCATTTGTTTGCAGATTTGTTATACCCTCTACTCACTTCTAGGTATGGCGAAAATTTCAAGTTTTCGCTTGATCCTCTTAAAGTAAAAGTAGAGGTAACTAAGTAAATTCGTGTCCATAGACTAAAGAGCGTGCATTTATCTCTTTTGTTTAATCAATAAATAGTTCCTATCACTATTTAAATATATTAACGCATTCTTTTACAGACTGAGGCTAAATAATGTATGTAGTAAACAGCATTAAGGTTCAGGTAAAGAGTATCTATTTCTAGTTTTGGAGAAAGTTTTCTTTTCTTCCATCAGGTCGCGGACTCATTTCGGCTGAAAATTGGTAATGGGTGATGGTGAAGTGGTTTATTAAACCTTTTGTAAAATAAGTTATCAGGGATCTGAAAGCCGATTCTCGTTCTCGAATCCGTAGAATTCAAGTCTTTTTGACCAAAAATAGAGCGTGAACCATCCTATAAAATACCAGAAAACTTGCTCCTCTGGTTTCTACAAAAATAAATATATCATCACCCAAATACTCCCTACAAGCCCGTTAACAATTTCGACCGATGAGCTGCTCTTCAAAGGATGTGCAGTGTTTTTGTGCGATGCGCATGAGGGCCGCCTCGGCCGGCGCACAGTGGGCCCAGACTGAAAATTAGTGGACATAGGCAACAAAGTTCAGTTGATTTTTTTTATATGACGCGTTATAATATTCCTGACAACTTTTACTCTTTGAAATTTCTTCTAAAGTTGATAGTTTGTCTGAAAAAAAAAAATTAGATATTTTTGTATGGAGCGAATCACGTTTAATTTTCAAATAAGCGACAAGAGCGAAACTAGATGGACTTAATGAATGTCTTTGTATTTATAGACAGTGTTAATTACTCAAGTAGTGGACATAACAGTGACTGAAAATTATTGAGCCAATCAGAGACGAGCATTTTTCGATAACTCATTAGTTATGCGCTTAGCCGAGCG
This sequence comes from Mamestra configurata, assembly GCA_002192655.3. Lineage (NCBI taxonomy): Eukaryota > Metazoa > Arthropoda > Insecta > Lepidoptera > Noctuidae > Mamestra > Mamestra configurata. Next base: position 276,827 of record NDFZ01005218.1, on the reverse strand, counting down.
CACAAACAAATGAGTCATCAATCACAATGCAGGTGCCACCGAACACATGCAATAATAACTAAACCTCGACCAGAATTACTAGTTGTAAATACCTATGTGCTATTAAAACTATATATTTAACTAAAAAGAAGATGAAAAAAGCCAAATGATACAAAAAATATACTTTGAATTTATTTTAAATGGCAAAAAAATTCATACAAAATATTATTTTTTACCGAATGATTACTCGCGCGGCTGCGGATGGCCGGCTCTGATTTATTTTTTCGTGGATAGAGAATTACCCTAGCTATCATATACTCACTCCATACACCCAACATATTTGTACAATTGAAGAAAAAAATTAAACGTGATTCGCTCCATACAAAAAAAAATAATTTATTTTTTTACAGACAAACTATCAACTTTAGAAGAAATTTTACAAGAGTAAAAGTTGTCAGGAATATTATAACGCGTCATATAAAAAAAAATCGCATCGATATTGGAACTTTGTTGCCTATGTCCACTAATTTTCAGTAAGGGCCCACTGTGCGGCGCCTCGTGCGACGTCTCCTATTACAAAGGACGTACCGAACGCGCTACCAATTGTCAATGTCTCGAGTGATAGGGAAGTGAGAATGGGATGCGGCTATAGAATAAAAATTCGGAAAACGATTCATATATGTATGTATTTAATAATTTAGTCATTATATATTTACTTTAAATATTTTATACATTTTACCTTTGAAATTTCACTTTAATTCTGGTACTGAAAGCCGTCAAATTCAAATTCAAGTCAATAATAAAAAAAAACGGGTTTTCTTCACCAATCAGCATCGTCAGTCAGCCAGTCAGAGAAATGCTTTTCCAATTGCACACCACTAACGATACTTAAAAAGCCATGAAAAACTTAATTCAGCAGCATTGACTCTCGATGCAATATATCCCCACTTCGTTATTTTTCCAATGGATAAAAAACAAGTTAAAATATAACTATAATAAAACAAGAAATAATACCTCAAACAAAAGCATTCAGGTACCTATCAAAAAATCGAAAAAAATCTTCGATATGCACTTTTCCTTTTATCGATACTACCCAATGCTTTCGTTTTCATAAATTTTATGGGGCAAATCGATATTGTTATATTATTTTTAATAGGGCCTTATTGTTCTACACTTTTATTATTATAATAAATACGAACTCGTTTCGACGGTGGGTGTGAAGTGACTTTTGTTAGTAAAGGACCGGGTGACATATCGTTACCGGCCGTTCTTTCAAAAATGGGTGTTATATGTCATAATTTATGATACATTCGCATACTGAATAAAAAAACATACACCATTAAGCGCCTAAACGGTAAACCGAGGATTTAGTTACTTTCCGAAAAAGCAATGGAAACCAATTTAACTTGACAGTTGAAAAAAACGATTTTGAACTTTAAGCTCATTGAAATTGAGTGAATGAAAATATACACGGTATCTGGCCTGCCTGAATCTGGTTTGTCGGTCTAAAACTCATTAGTTTGTGTGAGGGTCGCTCTCGGTGTTTTTTGACGCACAATTTTGATTGATTGCAATAGGAAGTCAGCGGGTTCGATTCAGTTTGAAGATTGAATAATGTTAAACATGTTTGTATTGGGAACCTCAAACAAGACGTGAATTGCGTGTGTTATATTTTTATTCCCAGATTTTTGTTGGGTTTCGATGGACTAAATTATCCACTTGGTAAAAGTAGCAGTAGATACCTAGTAGTAACCAAAGTGATTATAGGGGTCAAATATCTGTAGACGTCGGAGTAGAGAATTTAATCTAATCTTATACAAACTTGTATTAAAAATAATCATGATTTAAATAGTCATACCGTAATACCTATTTATTATCCTTTAACTCATAAATTCTTTAAACTAATAACTACAGCATTCTTAGATGCTAGAGAGCCGTACACCCCTACCTAACATAGATAATAATAAAATAAATTTATCTCAGTTCCAAGACTAAACCCATTATTATTTCGAGAAAACACACGTATTTTCATTAGTACAACAGGCTCCTATTCTACTAGGAACGTTGACAATAATTCTAGAACCAGAATTACACATGAATCTTGTTAGAATTGATAGGGATGCGGCTGGGAGAAACGCGACATAAATACACAGAATTTATCCCACTCAGTTGTATTTATGCACGTACAGCGTTTATTTCACCGTTCGAGACTGGGATCGGATTTATGTTTGGGATCAATCGCGGTTTCGTACGTATCTGTGTACACACAGGTCGATGCCATCGGTAAACATTAGAACTGTTGTCTGGAAAGTTGTTTAAAACCAATCAGAAAATTGCTTATCAATATGAAAGTAATAGAAGTAGATTTTTGTGATGACCTTTGTTAGGACAGATAACTTAATGATGTTTGGGTTTTCGTTGCTCAATTATTATTTTCATGTGGGCTGGTATTCGGTACGATTCTCAATAATTGTAGCTATCCGCTTACTTGGTCTTGTAATTTATTACTTATAGTCTAAATAAAATGCGAAATTGGTATTTACCCCTTCTCATCTTCTCTATGGGTAATTAAAAACTTTATGTTATAACTGACATCGATTCTCATCTGACAATACAGATAACGGTACTAGGAGGCCATAAACTAGTGTTGGTCATAACTCACGAGGCCTGAAGGTCGCAGTCACCTCGGGGCAGAAAGTCATATGTGGGAGAGATTGCCTGTCATTCAATGTTATTTCAAAAAACGTAGTGTGCTGTACCAGGACCCCAGAAACGATTTGTATTTGTATTAAAGCTGAATGTTTATGTATTAAATTACAATAATCAGAATAGAAACTAGATATTTAATTTGTGTAAACATAATTTATTGCTGATCATCATATTATTATTGTGTAGGAATATTAATATAATCTGTGTATCATTAATGTGCTCTAATCAACCAGCTAACAATCAGACCATTTCCGACACGTGCTTAATTAGGGTAACTACCCTAATGAGCAATATATTTTCTTGATACAGTAATAATTAGAGCTTTGGTATAACAGTCCACAGTTGGACAAAGCATAGAGGAAAACAACTTTATCTACACGCAGAAAAACTCAGCTGCTCCCTACATTTTTTCGTGTTTTATAAACATGAACTAATGTACCTACCTACTAATTTTTCCGAGCTATTGAGCAATGCAATTCTGAAACCATATATCTCACCCTGTAATCTTAGGTGAAATGCACATGAAGTGAGCTGTCAATCCACTTCACATAAATATACACGGTAAGATGTTCGTAGTATCGAACGGTTGTAGTAAAGATCCTAATCCAAACTGATATTATAAATGCGAAGGTGGGTTTGTTTGTTTCTTATTAGGGTTCCATGCCAGAAGCCCTCTTATTAAGCCTCCGCTGTCCGTCCGTCCTTCCGTCGGTCTGCTAGCGGGCTGTATCTCAAGAACCGTAATAGATAGACAGTTTAAATCTTCACACAGTGTGTATTTGAATTGCCGCTATACAACAACAAAAAAATATAGGGAGCGGGCCCTATACAAGAAACGTGTTTTATTCGGTTTATGGTACGGAACCCTTCGTGTGAGAGTCCGACTCGCACTTGTTCGGTTTTTTTATCATTATGTTTATGTATTTTAGTCGGTCATGGATGAGATCCTAGACGGTTATAGGCTAATTTAAAGCGAGCGAAGCCGCGCAAAAGCAATTCATGACTATTTTCACCCGCCACCGCCAGTTTGCTAATGAATTAAAAGTTACCCTGTATACAGAGCGCTCCAAAAGTGCGCAGTCGTATTTAAGGGTGATGTTGGGTAGGTGATATATATTAAGGACAAACAGAAAAACATAAAAAGTTTACCTCTAAAATCGACTAAAACCCTCTAAAAAATTACTTTTCAAGCAGTCTGATGTAGCTGATATCTAATCTGTGATTGAACTAAAGTAAATGTCACTGTAGTTGACTGCTTGAAAAGTCGTTGTTTTTGGTCGTTTTTGTCTTGTACAAAAAATACCCTTTTTTTTTGTTTTTCAATGTACATACATCTATCAGCTACCTACCATCACCCTAAAATATGACCGCGCACTTCTGGAGCACCATGTATACAGGGTGACTGAATTCATTAGACATCTTGCGGCGGCTGTAGTTAGCAACCGCAAAACATTTAAAATATGTTTAGGCAACATACCCAATCCTGTGATTACTAATCACTTTTGAAAGCTTCGTTACGTCAACTACCCATTTAAACGTTGTTTAAGTTTACCGCAAACGTAAGCCGACAAAAATCACATATTTTCAACAGAATTGAACAGACAGAATATTAAATGTCATTTGTTGTTCACGCCGAAATCGATGCGGGCACGAAATGCAGTTTTTAATTACTTCGCAAACAATAAAATGGTTTTTATTTTTATATGGTAATTTTTTTCGGCGCCTGTTATTGCGTCAAACATATTCCTTCATCCAATCTTGACGTCGGGCAGTTAAATTTTAACAGTTAATTATTATCGATTAAAAGTCAGATTAACAGATACACTCAGCGCTATAAACTCTAGACCGTTTACTGGAGTTTTTGGTTTAGTAATAATTGTAATTAAGAATTTATGATTTCTGAATGCGCATCTTGAGCGTCGGGACTCAGTGGTCGGATTTTGAAATGTGCTTTGAAGTGAAGTCGATTATGTTTTTAGTGTTCATAGAATTCTATTATAATAATAATAAACATTTATTTCAGACTAGGTCCATATTTTGCTGGGCACGCCACAATTGCGGCGGTAAGGCCCCTGTTTGGGGAGTGGCTGGAGAGGCGCCACGCGTCCTCACCTTCCGCCTGACGCAGGTACTTACCGGACACGGCTGTTTCGGGAGGTACCTGTTTCGGATTAAGCGGGAGGACACGCCGAGTGTCAGCACTGTGAGGATCGCCCGGAGGACATGGTGGAGCATACGGTGAAGGTCTGCCCTGCTTGGGCTGTGCACCGCCTCAGGAAATATGCCTGACGCGCTGCATCGCCAAGGCAGCCCCAACAGTACCCTGAGTACATTGTAATATTGGACACGCAGGTCGCTGTATGCCCGCTGCGAATAACCGACCCACAGGCTGAAGGTATAGAAAGATTGACAAAATGCTTTAAAAAGCGTGATTACATAGTTACAAAACACTTAAGAGAAAGATAAGTAGCGTGTTTGTTAGACAAAAATAGGATCGGAATTATTAATTCATAATTACGACATACAACTAAAATAAGAAATACATAAGTAGGAAACCGGTTTTGGGAATGACATTGAGAATTATTTGTCTCAGTCGATCCGTTCATTGTATCGGACAAATTCCCATTTAAAAGTTAGTTTTATTCTTTAGTTTTATTTTGATCCTTACGTAGAGACCAGAAGTTCACTTTGGCTTAGTATTCTCTACACAATTATTATCAACATGACAAAAGTATAATTATTCTTCTTTGCAAAAAATCTTTAAATCCTTTTTTCCTCCAGAAACTCACCTGTGTGAACACAGAGGGCAATAAAACGTTCTCTCATAATCCTTAGCGAATATTTCCTTATTTGCATTTCGAAATGGAATCGACCCACAGTTTATTTAGCGGCCGATATAATTAAACAATCAACGTTTAACACTGCTGTTGTCTCGTAAATCATAAATTATTTCTCCAGTTAATATAAAACTGGGTTAGGCTTACACCGAAGCAAATACGACGGCGAAACGAATGCACGCTCGTATTACAGTCGATAATTATTTAGCCATAAAATGAGACGAGGTTCTAACAAGACGGTACTAAAACTAAAACGTTTGGGCCTAAAATGTAGATTAAACACATTGGTCTAAAGGTGGGTACTGGCCGGTGTTACGGGGCGTAATGGAACATGTTACAAGGCGAGCATTCGTGCAGTCAGTACGTGGAAACGAACCCGTACATAATGCGTATGTGTTTTATTTACACGGATTTTAGGACACGGCGTAACATAACATGCTCGCCGCGAATGTTACATTACGGACCGTAACACCAGTCAGTACCCCGTTTAAGACCTTCCACTTTGTGTTTCCTAGCTAATCAGTGAGCTCGACTTGCTCTAGAAAGTAGCATTCTATTAGCGAATGAAATTTCCGAAATGCCAAAATATAAGGGATTGATCACGTGGCATTTCGACAGCGTTTGTCAATCGCATATTGTCGTTTTGACAAAGCCTTCGCCACGCTACCACTGACAGAATGTCACTTGTCAAGAGCCTATCGTTAGCAGCTAGAGTTGCTATAGTAACGTTTTCTGAATATATATATGTCACCGGAAAATTGCAGACTCCGTAAGATTGTAATAAATATTTATAAGATTATAATTTTTCGATATAGTATGAAAAAATCGTTTTGTATAAGTACAATAAATCCCATCCAAATTCAATAGTTTACAATGTCACTTGATATTTTACAATCTTACGGCGTTTTCAATTTTCTGGAGACATATTTATGAAGATTTTGGAGTTAAGAAAGTGTCAAACCATAATTTGAATTTTTGACAATTTTGACAGGTTTTGAGGCCGAAATTTTAATTCAGATCATAGTAAGGAAAATGCTTAATAATTCTCACTTTGATTAAATGTCACTAGCTGATGGTTTTTTTTTTGGTAAACTCTTTCTAAAAATGAAACCTAGCTAGATCGATTTATCGCACCCCAATCCCCTTTTTTTTAAGGATAGGAAATCATCAAATGACTTCTTCCGCTCTGGGTGGAGCGGAAGGGCGTGTCAGACTCTTACTGACTAAAACCTATCCGTGTTCCTTCTAAAGCCCTTTGCGTTCCAGGGCCGCGGTTACTCTTTCGAACAAATCCGCAACCGTGGCAGGCTCTGTGCCGGGGATCGCCCTGCGACTCCCGACGCCCGGGGCGTCTTCTCCTGTAGCGGCGGTTGGGGCGAAGGCCTTGCCTTTCCCTCGCTAGGCCCGCCTCCTCCTTTGCTAGCATTACTGCTTCGCAGAAGGAGGTGACCGCTTCCCAAGCCTCCTCGCTCCGGACCATGGATTCAACCAGGGCTGGACACGAAAGGTCGCCGACGCTGATCACCTCGACAAGGACAGGGCGGTGCTCAGCCCAAGCAGGGCAGACCTCCACCGTATGCTCCACCGTGTCCTCCGGGCGATTACCACAGTGCTGACACCCGGGAACGAAACCCCCTGCATACTTAAACTTCATGAAAATCGTTGGAGCCGTTTCCGAGATTCAGATTATATATATGTATACATCAAGAATTGTTCGTTTAAAGGTATTAGATTTGCACGTTATAAAACGCCATATGTTTTGCTCTATAAACAAAATCATAGCAGTTTTTAATAAGATTTAATTTTTGCTGGGAAATGTTGTCAAAAGAGGTAAAAATAATTTCTGTGACCGAAAATATGGAACGATAATAATATGTTGTGTATATTCTAGGAATTCATTGCAGCTTCAATGCAAATATAAAGAGCGCTGTTAAATTTTACTTACTACAAATTAATTCTAATAAATGAACACACATATTTATTCGAACGGTAAACAGAGGAAAATTCTACAAAAAAAATAATTAACCAGTTTATTCTAGAAACTCATTGCAGTCAGTAAATACAGAGCCATTCATATTTATTTCTTATCGACAGATTCACTCGATTTTTCCTCCTGTAAATGCGATAGCAAGTCTGTATTTCTATTTTTCTGTCGATCCATCTGTTTGTCGGTTTGCTGCTCTTGACGTCTTAACGGCTGAACGGTTTGGGATGAAACTTGCCTATGACAAGCACCCCCTGGATAAGGATAGAATACTTTACATCCCGGGAGAAAAGAATGTCCCCTTAAGGTGCTACCTCACCTGATTCGATTTTATACATTGTATCATAAAATTGCGCACTGTAATGCTCGACTCTCTTCCCTCACCAATGTTATGCTCGAATCTAGAACATTAACAGGTTGCGCACCATAATGTTCTATCCTCACTGATGTAATGTTTGACTCTGTAACGTAACATTACAGGCGAATGTTCCAACTGAGGGAGCACCTTTAAGATAATTTAAACGTTTCATGCAACGAAGCCGCTGGCAGAAGATAGTGAAACTATAGATCAAGAATTCCCAATAAAATCTGCGGATTGTGATATAAAATGAATAAGCAATTGAGGCGTTGTTTTCTATCATCGTTATCAAATCAGCCGAAAGACGTCCACTGCTTGACATAGGCCTCCCCAAGTGTCGCCACAACAACCGGTCCTGTGCTACCAGTGACGTTTTCTATCGTTAGTTCATAAAATAATTATAATATTTATATTCCGTACCTACTGCGGTGTAAGAGGCAGTCAACAAAAGTTAATAAGACGTTTCAAACGAGAATTTCTAATTTTCGCTGTGCCTTCGATGGGCTGTAAACCTGCGCATCGGCCTATTGCAGGCAATTGCCTAATTACTGTTACCATGGAGAAAACAGTTTGCATATTTGTGGATAGTCAGAATCAGAAAACTTAGGAAGTAGGTTTAATGCGGGAGTTGGAAAATTTAAAGTATAAAGATCTATTGTATTATCTATTGTGTATAATTCAGTATCATTACCAAAACAAGAACAAGTGGGGGAAAACCATGCGATGAAGCTTTTTTATACGGTACGGTATGCACCTACTTTCCGGAATAAAAAATGTTCCATGTCCTAATCCAGAACATAGTGTATCTGTGTGCCAAATGTCATCCAAATCCTTTAAGAAATGAAAATATAACAAATAGACAGATGCAAAGCGAAAGTATTTCTTCTTGTCACAGAGTTATTATTGCATTTTGTTATTAAGTGGAATATGGAAAGTGTAAAATTCAAATATCAATCTTAACGCAGGCCAAAAGAAAATAGACCCTTGATGTAAAATCTTAAGGATACTGATGACCATTGCGGTGATCATAATCCCGCTGTCTTCACTTAGAAGGTAAACCTTCGGCGGAACCTGATTAGCACTCATTATGCAATAATCTTTGGTATTGCATAATGCCAACTTATACTTCAAACCATAATATATCTTGTGACGTCACGAAATGGTTTGATTTGTTTATGTGTATAGACATGAGTGGTAGCAGTGTTACTGTAGCTGTATATTGGGGCAAACAAGCATTTTAATTGTAATAAGGATGCATTCAAATAGAGGTACATACATTTATGTACCTCTATTTGTCATCGATACACTATGAAGTGCAGATGACAACGATGTTCAAGTAGGCAATGTTTAATCACAGACTGTTTGAACAGAAAATCTCATTAATTTTACAAGAATTATCAAAACATAACATAAGATACAAACTTCCAACCATCCTTTACCATTACATCACGTGACCGCACACCGCAAACATACACTTCTAAACAATGACGTCACGAACGCACCGCAGACTGTTTACACTACAACAACACTACTTACAAATAAAAAAAATAAATCAAAATCAAATAAAAATGGCCGGCATAGCAGTAAAGCAATTAAAAAGCAAACAATCGGAGTTTACAGCGGACTCGGGTCGTCCCGTTTCTAACCGCTCATAAAACGGGGTAGTCAAAGAAAAAAAGAGAACCCATAATTGTTCAGTCATAAAAGCTTGGGGAACTGGTGATGGTAAAACTCCATGGCAAATGGATGGCGGAGCAACTGATTTTTTCCATAAAAAACTTTGATGTAGGATGGGGCTGCCGATTTTGAAGGTTAGAATGAAAGTCAATCTGAATGGATTGATTTTTGCACAATTGATTTAAATGGCAATCTATTTATTTTTATCATAAGGATGACTCGAATCTGCAAGGCACTCTGTATTATGTAAATATATCAGCAAAGCTACGACAATAAAACACCTTTCTTTCTATTTAACTTTTATTACCATTTACTGACTTTCTTTGCGTCTTCTGTCTTATGGTACGAGTGTTGCAAGATTTTCTTAAAGTAATTTACAATCTTCTGGGTGACGTCAACCTCATGCATATTCAGTGTCCATCGGGCTGGCAGATTAGTCCCTACAAAGTGGATAAAAATTGGATGAACGGCGCCGTCGAGGCCGGCCTAGAAATGTGTCTACCTACCTTTTAAAATTTTACTTGGGATAACTGAAAGGATTTGCGGGTCTTAGTCCAGCAATGGTACAGATTAGGTTGCAAAAAAATATAATCAAGGGTCCGTCAACATCATCAACATGTGTCCCAGAAATGACACATCAATCAAACTAATCCCACAATCAGATCACCTATCGCAGTCCTCCACTAACATCTCTCTCAGTACGACAACAAACAAATCGTTCCAATCAACAAGACAACCGAAAAATCGAAGACCGTCAACAACTCATATATTTGTCGTTCACATGAAAACCCATTTGTGCATTGTTAACATGCATACGAATAATTTATCGCCCGATGTCAAACTCTCCGGGCATAAATACTAAAAACAAAACAATACCGACATCGAAAAAAATGATTAACATTGAAAATGAAGTGTTAATTGTGTAGAAACATTGAAAAATGATCAACATATGTTATATAAATAACAATAAATAAAGTTTCGAAATACAGTTTAAATAATAATAAGTGCAAGAGTGAGGTTCGAATAAAAAAACAACGTGTTATTAATTTCGTGGTTGTAGAGGTGTGAGCTTGGGGCACGGAGGCGTGTGTGGAGCCGACTTTGCTAAACTTTTGAAAAAAATACTCTGAACTAAATAAAAAAAGTCTAAAATATGGCGTTGAAGAATTCCTCCGCATCACTCACTGGCCACTGGTAATGTTCCCAAGAGGCTGGCAGCATTGTCACGTTGTATGGCAATGCTTATCCTTTATCCAAGGTAAAAGCCAGCCCTTAGGTCACGCGAAGTGTCAAGCGTCTTGATAGATCTTAAAAACAAGTTATGAGCACTCGGACCCCACGGACCCGAGAGTTTTAACCCCAAACGGCTCGAAAATATAACCACCAACGAGGTTATTACATTTCCGTCGCTTTAGGTTCTCCGCAGCCGCAGCGGCAGCGCCAGAACAGCACGATCAGCCAAGAAGATGGGATGGCGCAAGAGTATCGACATAAGTAACGTCCCACACTAATGGCCTACCCATCTACCATGGAAATAACGACATGCTGTCCGTTCTCTTGCCATCGTCGCATGCCAGGTCATTGGGTTCTAAAACAGCCAAAAGCCCGACGGTGACAAGAGCTCGTCAGATGACGTCGTTAATATTTGCGTGCCGCGCTATGCGACCAGCGCCACGGCTGCATAACAAGCCGTGGTGTCCAAGGCTGTTGTCAACTTAACTCACTGTGGCGAAGCTGTCAAGCTCCTTGTTGTTCTCCTCACAACAACAAGGAGCTCCAAGACCCAGGGAGGCAGCGAGGCGGAAAATAGTATCGTCAAACAAGGTGCCCATGTTCGACGAGACGGTAGTGCGTGAAGCCAAGACCTTGTGTTAAAAAAAATGTTCTATATGTTACATATGTAGGTAGGAATTTTGTTATTATGTCAACAATGGAAAGCATATCCCAACACTATACACATACTGTAATATTATGAAAATTATGCGGAATATGAAAATTACATATAACACCAGCAATTTTTCAGCAAACCAAGTTAAATCAATTAATAAAACCGCCAGTCCACCATCAATGGTAATAAAGTGAAACAAGGCAAGTGAAACAGAAAAGCTTCCAAAAAAGAATATGCTACGAAAAGTACTTTGCCTTGCTTATGTGAATCAATCTGCCTTACCGATTCCCAACTATATTGGGATCGGCTTCCAGTCAAACCGGATTCAGCTGAATACCAGTATTTTACATGAAGCGACTGCCTATCTGATCTCCACAACCCAGTTACTAGGCAACACGATACCCCTTGGCAATACTATGTCAGATTTCTCGTAAGTCTGATATCTATATAAGGTATGTCACAAAATAAGTAGGTATTTCAAGTCCCTGATTAAAAATGAGTTTTAATAATAATGTTAACCAACAAATCAATGCCTCTATTTTTTGAAGCGCCTAAACTAAAGCTAAAATAATCTGACACAGCTGCAGGGATAGTATCTGGAAATGAGTCGCTACTAATAATTTGTTAGCCTTGTACCCTGAAGCCTGGATATGCAAATAGAAGTCCATGCATCACTGAATCCTGGTACTGTATATTTCAATAAAATAAACTTCAAAGAAGGAATTAACTCAAACCGAATTGATTCACAGAACAGAATTAATATAGCAACTCAGAGCAGGCTGATGCCAAGAAATTCATTTATTGAAATGAGTGTGAAATTAATTTTCACTGTAGGATATGTAATGCGTTGATTGTAGTTGGCAAGTTCTCTTTGTTACGGGAATGCATCTGGAATTCCCAACAATTAATTCTGCCGCCTTGGATTGGCTGTGTTCTGTAGTGCGATTCTGTAAACCTTTCGACGTGTAAGCTTGAGCGAACATGAAGTGAGCTGTCAATATATACAAACAAAATGTTATAATAGTTCACTTCATGCTCACTCCACTTAAGTTTACAAGGTGAGCTGTTGACCGTCTGACTGAAACGCACCTTTTTTCTTTTTTTAAGGATGTGAAATCATCAACGACTAAAACCCGTCCGTGTTCCTTCTAAAGCCCTTTTTGACTCTTTCGAACAGATTCCGCAACCCTGGCAGGGACTGAAACGCACCTACGATAATCCTATGGTATCGCTGATGTCTATAGACTGCATCAAAAACAGTAAAACTAGTTTTAATATAACAGGCCAGATATACTAGAAATATTCTGTTGAAATACCTTATCATTTGAAATTTGCGTTCGAAATATACCAAACTAAATTAATTAATGATACTTTTCAGTAATTCATTCAGGTACCCCATTGATGATTTCAAGGGCTTTTGTAAAATAATTCTACATTCGTTTTAATTATGCCGCTCTCTTGTATCAAAATCGTTGGGAGTTTAATGGTGTAACTAAACTAATTAAGGTTTTGCATCATCATTCATAAATGTATAAAGTACACTGGTAAAACATTTTGATGGTTTGATTTGCCTTAGTAGGTAAGTTATTTATTTTATTTTTATTTTTAGCCAATTGTGTCCCACTGCAGGGCAAAGGCCTCCCTTTCTTCCTTCCATTCCTCCCGGCTTTGGGCAAGTCTGGACCAATCTGGCCGATAGGCGTCAAGCTCGTTCCGCCATCTTCGCCTGGGTCTCCCGCGATGTCGTCGGGCATTTTCTGGGACCCACATTGTGGTTGCTTTAGCCCATGAACCGTTCGACATACGGCAGACGTGGCCGGCCCAGTCCCACTTTAGTTTGGCTGCTTTTTGTGTAACGTCGGCGATTTTTGTTTTGGAATGCAGCACTGTGTTCCTAACGTGGTCTATTAATCAGACTCCCAGAATGCTGCGCTCCATTGCTCGCTGACAAACCTCAAGCTTGAACCTCTGCTGAACTGTCAAAGACCAGGTTTGAGCACCGTATGTAAGGATAGGGAGAATGCACATGTCCATCAATTTGCGNGCCGGCCCAGTCCCACTTTAGTTTGGCTGCTTTTTGTGTGACGTCGGCGATTTTTGTTTTGGAACGCAGCACTGTGTTCCTAACGTGGTCCATTAATCGGACTCCCAGAATGCTGCGCTCCATTGCTCGCTGACAAACCTCAAGCTTGAACCTCTGCTGAACTGTCAAAGACCAGGTTTGAGCACCGTATGTAAGGATAGGGAGAATGCACATGTCCATCAATTTGCGCTTATGACAAATTGGAAGGCCTCCTTTCATGAGAGCCTTCATCGACCAATAGCTCTTCCAGGCGTTGTCGGTGCGGCGAGCAACTTCTTTTTCTTGTCTCGCCTGGAATGAGACTATTTGGCCGAGGTATATGTATTCTGGTACATATGCAATCTCCACGCCTTCTAAATACAGTTTTTGTTGGGCGCTGTTAGTCATGAGTTTGGTCTTTGACATGTTCATCCGAAGTCCAATCTCGAGGCTTGCCTTATTTAAGTCACTCAACATTTCACCTAGTTCAGCTGCCGAAGATGAAAACAGGACAATATCGTCGGCGAAACGAAGGTTGGTCAACCTGTTTTGGCTGACGACAATGCCTTTATCGGACCAGGTTAACTTTTTAAAAACCTCTTCAAGGGTGGCAGTGAACAGCTTGGGGGACAGCGGGTCGCCTTGTTTGACACCTCTTTCAATAGGAAAGGAAGGTNCAATAGGAAAGGGTGGTCCGGTGGTAGTAATTTTTATAGCTGCTGTACTATTACGGTATATAGTTTTTAATAAGTTAACGTAGGTGGTATCTATATTTTGGTTGCGGAGGGCATTGAATAGTACATCGTGGTGGATGCTGTCGAACGCTTTGGCGTAGTCGACGAACGCTAGATAGAGGGGGATTTTGAACTCGGTGTACTTCCCTATTATTTGATTGAGGGATTGTAGGTGATCGGTAGTGGAGAGGCCTCGGCGAAACCCTGCTTGCTCAGGTGGTTGTTGAGCGTCAAGTTGATTTGATATTCGGTTTTCGATCACATTTATAAATGTCTTATATAAATGCGAACCTAAATTGATGGGGCGATAGTTTCCGATTTCTGATTTGTCACCCTTCTTATGTAGCAGAATTATAGTAGAATGGCAAAATTGAGAAGGAAAGAAACCGGTTTGCAAAATTGAGTTAAATAGATTTGTGATATGTGGAAGTAGTACGGGCTCTCCTATTTTAAGAGCTTCAGTAGAGATGCCATCTTCTCCCGAACTTTTATTACATATCAAAACCTGTTATCTGGGGTAATATCTGTGGTGATAGTTGTTAAGTATCGTTATGTGACTGGGAGGAGGAGGTCGTGTCTGCGGTAGAGTACAAAGTTTTGTAGAAATCTGAACAGACGTTCAGAACTTTGTCTTTGATTTTGGTAATGGTAGATCGGCCTTTCTCTGCTGTACCTCTTTGAGTTAGTTTCAGAGATCTATTGCTTTCTACAGCAACTTGCACTAGCTTGTCATTATAGTGCCGCACGTCATTTCGGATGCACCTTTTAACCCTTCTATCCACTTGTTTAAACTCTGGGGTGTTGAAAGTAAGATCTTGTCTCTCTTCTATTAATTTAAGAGTTGCTTCGCTCAGTTTAAGGAACTTTCTCTTCAGGGGTTTAACTTTAATACTTGCGTTTTTAATACTGGTCCTGATATTTTTGTACTGTTGTTCAATGTCGTCTAAATCTATGTTTTTTAGGGAATTAAAAGTGTGTTTGAGAGCTAAATTAAAATTTTCGCTACTAATGAAGTTTAATCATTTTTTTAATGCTGTTTCTAATTATTTGTGTTCTAGTAATCTTGTGGTCAAAAGTTGCCATCACCCGCAGCGGAGGTAAGTTATACATACATTATCAAATGGTTACATTACACAGTTTACATTATATTTGTTTTGCTGTTCTTGATAGTACTACTACTATTTTTTTTTTTATTTGCGACTTAAAAATACCAAAACGTTCTCGTGATCGTGCCGTATTAAAATTATAAATGTATCTACAGAGTTATAGAATAGACTTTGTATCAATGTTCTCCAAATTAACATCACTATATTGCCTTGTGAGCCAAGAAGCGAGAAGAACATGATTTTCGTGTTTGGATAGAATATATAAATAGCAAGAATTACACACATTATTTTAATCAAAGACTCATTTTATAATACGGATGGAAGCTTGATAGTAATTTTATTTAAAATAATTATGTGGTATGACAGATTTAACTATTTTAATATAAGAATGAACGATATAATATTCTTTCATTTGTTGTAATCATTTATTGTACATAAAACTTATGATATAAATCCAAGATATAGGTACTCATTTCATATAAGCTTCAGTTGATATAAACTTAAACAAATGATTCAAAGTTATAATGTTCATATCGTATAAGATTTCTTTCGAACCTTCAACATGATATGCACGTAATTAATAAATGCATCCTGCGTACTTATGGCCAAGTTGCCGTCTCGAAAAAGATATGGCAATTGAAAACGCCATAGATCTTATGATCACTAATTACATCGAATGTACATTCGGCTTAAATTACGGTTGTGAACAAGGGAAGAACACGGAGGGGCTGCCTACAGGGTTAAAAGGAACCAAACATAATATATGGGGGAGTCACGGGTGCTAAGTTTTGACTGGCCTCTTGGTCGAGTGGTTAGTGAACCTAACTGCTAAACCGGAGGTCGTGGGTTCGATTCCCACCCAGGACAAATGTTTGTGTGATGAGCATGATCATTTGTTCTGTGTCTGGGTGTAATTTGTCTATAATATGTATTTAGAAATATATAAGTATGTTTATCACTTGTCGGGTTGCCATAGTACAGACTCTGCCTAGTTTGGGATCGGATGACCGTGTGTGAGTTGTCCCAGGATATATTATTATTATATTATTAAGTTCGCTCGCTTCGTTCGCTCACTCTAGCTCCCGCCATCCCATTCGGACATAACCTATCAACCTATCCGTGTCAAGGTGCCCTCAGTTACCGAGCTGGCGCGGTCGCTCTTTGTTTAGCAGTTAGATAGAATGTCACTTATCCAAGATGATAATTAGATCAAAAGAACGGTAGTATTTTTACACGTACAGTCTGCGGGTCAGGTATACGCTGAGAGCATACAACGCCATGCGTGTCCAGTATAACAATGTATTCAGGATGCTGGTAGGTCTACCACTCTTTTGTAGCGCTTCCAGGGTGTTCACCGAGGCCAGGGTTGATGGTTTTCATGCCATTATACGGAAACGGTGCGGTGCGGTCGGTAGAATACGTGCTAGCTCTCACAGCATCCTGAGTGTATTGTGTGATAGGTGGGACAGCCCCATGTTGGCTCACTGAATACGGCTGTACATGTAGGTGTCAGTTGTTTAATTATTGTGTACTAGCTGTCGCCCGTGGCTACACCCACGTTAATGTCGAAAATTATCCCAAGGGAACATATTCCCGGAATAAAGGAAGTATCCTATGTGTTATTCCAGACTGTAATCTACCTGTGTGCCAAATTTCATCAAAATCCGTGCAGTAGTTTTTGCGTGAAAGAGTAACAAACATCCATCCATCCATACTTACAAACTTTCGCGTTTATAATATTAGTAGGATAGAGTTTTACTAACATTAGGTTAAGACTTTTACTAAAAACATGGATCTTAAACAAAGCATAAAAAAACTAGTTTTTGTTTCAATTAAACAAAAGTTTCGTTTGTTGAGTGCAAAAACATTCACAAAATACCGTAACAAAATTATTGAAATTCTTTGATTCGCTTACATGTTATAAACAGAAAATATTATGTAGGTACTGTATTCCTGAATAGTTTATTTTTTCGTGATGAAACAGTTTTAAACACAATTGCGATGCCTTTTCATAATACATTTTTAATTCGACACCAAATACTTTTATTTTGTGCCTGTATCATCTTTCCATTGACGTCACAGCTAATATTGAACGATAAAAACAAAATAACGAAGAAAAAAAGTAAGAACTTCGTCTCTAAAGATTTCTCAGTCCAAGCTTCAATTCCGAAGCAGAGTTTGACTTACGACGCAGGTCTAAATAACTGCCGGCCACTCATTACATTCCAACTCGCTATTTGCATAACTATTGGAATCGAACCTGGGACCCGACGGTGTGTGTTTAGCCTGATGAACGACTTGTGGACGTTAAACGCGTTCGCTGTTTCAATGCAATCTTTTTTATTTGCAAACTTTATGATGCTAACAATATTTGTTGCTTTTTTTTGCACCCGAGAAATTATCGAAATAACTTTTATTGGTAAAGTATTGTCAAACAGTAACCGTTATCATTAAAATTACCATTGTACTAGCTGTCTTTATTATTAGTGTGATTGAGATTAATTAATAGTAAACAATATCTATGTATATTGATACAAGGAAGTATACAAAATAAAGCTAACATTGTTGAGAATTGAAAATTGAAAAATATCTTTTGTTTATTTATATTCGCATCTAGTTTTTTTTTTTTTTTTTCACTTATCCTAGTGTTCATCAAATGGATGGACCCTAATCTTATTACAATCTAGCCTTGTATATAGACTAATAAGTAATTTAATTAAAACCTAAACTGTTATTATTGTCTTTACTAAGAATGTGTCCAATGGCACTTTTCTTATTGTCTCTATTAAGGCGAATACACTTCGTTCTTGTGTTTATTTGGTAACACTTGTGCTACATTACACTATTCACATTCACATACACTAAACACTAACTCGAACGGTTTTGTTCTTTTTAGTCTTCTCACTATGTCCGTGTGGTCGAGAAGCCGGATCGCTTCGACATTCACATGCTGATGAAGTCTCTGTTCGTGAGCTTCTGCAGATTTTCGTATCACTTTCTCGATGAACTCAACTTTTAGGTCCCGATGGAGATCATCATTTCGTATATACCAGGGTGCATTTACAATTTCCCGTAGTACTTTGTTCTGGAATCGTTGGATGATTAAAACATTCGTCTGTTTAGTGCAGCCCCACAGCTGAATACCATAAGTCCAAACTGGCATCAGGACTTGTCTGTATAACAACAATTTGTTTTGCACGGACAGCACGGAGTTTCTTCCAAGCAGCCAATACATTCTTTTGAACCGTAGGTCGAGTTCATCTTTTTCTTCTTTACGTGGGCTTTCCAGCGTAGCTTTGCATCAATAGTCATACCGAGATACTTGGCTGTATTCTCTTATGGGATTTGTTTGTTATTAATATAAACTGGAAAATACTGTTGTTTTTTGTTAGTAAAGTCTATGTGTACAGATTTGGATTCATTTAATTTAATCCTCCATTTTTTTGTCCAGTCATAAACTTGATTAATGGTAACCTGGCGATTTTCGTGGGCTTATGTTCTGTTTTATTTCTAGTGCAACTTCTCTCGGTGTTACTAGTTTTATGTCATCTACATGATCTGACATCGCTATATTAACCAGGGTGCGGTCTTCAATGATTTCCCCCTCATTTGGCTGAAAAATATTTTCTAGGTCCTCTGCAAACCTCATAGCTTTTTGCTCATTAGTAAGTGCCCATTGCCCGTTCTCACATTAGATGGGAGGGATTTGGGCTATCGGCTTCTTTAGATGCTTAGCAGCATTGCAAAGGGAGTAGTCTGTCCTTTGGTCGTTACTAAGTTTCTGAAGGTAGGTTTTGGTTGAGTCGTCTTTATAGTCCTGGATTAGTCTTTTTACTTTTTTTGTAAGTTTGTTTAGTTTACGTTTGTCTTCAGGACACCTAGATTGATGCCACGTTTTTATCTGTCTTCTTTTCTCCATAATGAGCTGCTTGATTCTGATGGGGTAAACAATTCCCATCGTCTTTTTGTTGAAGTCAGGTGTATTTTCCCATGCTGCTTGTTGGATGTGCATTATGAACTTTTCAACTTCGATGTTTAGATGTTCGGGGGTTTTTAATGGAACTTTAAGATATATTTGGTCATTTAATCTGGCCTTAAAGCTCTCCCACTCCGTACACTTATTAACAAGAGTGAGTCTGTTTACTCTCGCTAATTTCTAAATAAATTGCAGAGTGATCGGAGTTCAAGTCATAGCTTTGTTCCGTTTTTATGTAACTAGTCGATAGATTTTTGGTTACAAAAAAATCGATTAAGTCCGGAATTTTATTTGGATCTGTTGGCCAATAGGTGGGCTTTCCAGTAGATATAACGTCACATTTTAGCTCTTTAATGGCACTCAGTAGTTATTTTCCTTTGGTAGTTGTTAGTCTGGAACCCCAATACGTATTTTTAGCATTGAAGTCACCTCCTTAGACAAATCTATTACCAAGGCGGGCTAGAAAACACATATAGTGATCTTTTTTTATCATGTGCCGTGGTGGACAGTACATGGCACACACTGTCAAGGGGTGTTTTTTGGTTTGTAGACAAATTGCCACTGCTAGGATATCTTTCTCTTCGTAAATGAACACTTCATAGTCCTACAGATTTTCTTTAACAATAACGGCACTTCCGCCTCTTGCAGTATTGTCTGGGTGTAGTGCATGGTATACTTTGTATCCTTTAAACTTAATATGACATTGCTTTGTGAAGTGCGTTTCTGATATCAGGCACACATCCATTTTTTCTATTTCTAATACTACTTGTAACTCATTCTGATGTTTTGGTAACCCATTTGAGTTCCACGTCATAAGTTTAAGTGTAGTATTCATTTTTTTTGTTTTAGAAATGGCGGTTTTGTTGCTATTTTCAATTTTTTTTAATCTCTCGTCGAATGATGACATTAACTTTAAGATTTCATCCAACTTTTTGCTGCTGTTCATATCAGTCAAAGGCGCTTTCGCTATGCCTCTTGTAGTTACTTGAGCGTATGAGATGTTTTTGCTTGTAGTTTGCATCGTGCTTTGACTTGGTTTGAACTGGCTAGGGTCTTCACCTCTTCCAGCAGATGTACTTTGTTGAAGAATCGTATTACTTGTTTTCGATTTTTTCAGTCGTATTTGCTGTATTTCTTTGGCTACAATACATCCCCTGTAGTTAACCGGATGTGGGGCTCCGCAGTGGACGCATTTTGGCTTCTCTTCTTTTGGTTTTCTGCAATCCTTGGTGAGATGTTTACCTGTGCATTTTACGCACCTCGGTTCTTTGGAGCAATACTTTTGTGTATGGCCGTACGCCTGGCATCTTTTACATTGAGGTACTAGTTTTGTGGATTTTATCGGTTGGATCTCCACATTACATCCTAAAATGTGTTTAATGTTGAATATTTTGTTAGTTTCCTCATCATTTGAGAATGTCAGCATGAACATATTGAGTGGCTCTTTGGTTTTCCAACTCAGTTTATTGACTGCTTCTAGAATTTTGTAGCCTTTGCTGCGCAAGTCTTCTCTACTCTTTCCGGGATGCATGTGGAATGCAATTTTTTTGCCATAACTCTTATTGGCCTCTCTTGCTTGTTTTCATATGAGTGCCAAAGGCAATCGTTATCTGAAAGGGCTTTTGAGATTGCTCTGTACGATTCTTCGCTTTTAGCATTAACTTTAACGGTATTTCCATTCATCATTTTGATGCTGAACGCGTCAGCTGATTGACTCTCACATAGAAAATCAAAAAATTTTTGGTAATTCTGGATACCATCTACAACAATGGGTGGTGGCAAAAGAATTTTGATACTCTTACCATTACCTCTGTTCACGTTTCTTCCTTGTTCATTTTGAGTGGGTTGGTTAGGAGAGGTGTTCAATTTTCTTTTCTTCTTGCTCTTTTGCCGTATCCACTCTGTTTCTCGATCGAGTTCTTCTTCGTCCGTTGTATATTCGACAGGCGGTGAAGAAGTCTCAATGGCGGTTGTTGCTGATTTCGGTGCGTTTTCCGCTTGAAGTTTCAGCTGTTGCTGCAGGCTTTCTATTTGACTTTTTAAGTCTTTTAGGTTCTGTTGGAGCTTTAGACGCTTATTTTGTTCTTCGCAATAAAACTTGTACAACAGATGTTCTGTCTCTGTTTTTATGTTCACTCTGGTATCACCCAGCGTATCCTTTCTCGAATCCATTATAAGATTTAAACGAGTATTAACTTCGCCTTAACAAAAATATTCGCTGTCAGCCGTCAGCATTATGCAATAACTAGGTCATTGCGATGCAGCCGACTTGACGGCGTTATTTTGATGCGTAAGCACTTAACACTGTGGTACGCGCGCGATCGCATGCAACACATCTGTTTTCAACGAAAATCGAACGCGGTGATTCGCATTTAGTGAAATACTCCATTAAAATGGGCGACATTGGGTGTGATTGACAGAAAAAAACAGTTCTATGTATCTGTACATTCAGGATTATTCATAAAGAAAAAGTATGTTGGGGGTCGCACCAGCTGGCGGCCGACCTAATGACATGCAGGATTGCGACAGTCATTGAGAGGATCCGGCATTTGGGTCTTGAGGTTGCCCTACACAAGTCCATAAGCCGTGTGCTTCCATGGTTTTTTGAACTCATCACCATCGGGATCCCAAATAATGGTAGGAGGGGTTCACATCGGCGTCTGGTCAATGATGAAGTACCTAGAACTCGTCTTCGACAGCCAGAGGAACTTCGTCGAGCACTTCTGACATTTGGTTCCCAAACTGCCCAATCTAGGAGGTCCAAACGCCTCCAGCCGGAAGCTCTTCGCAACGGTTGTGCGGTCCATGGCCCTTTGTGGGGCCCCGGTGTGGGCGCTTTCTTTGAGGTGGCGACCAGCCCTTAACGCGTCCTAGAGGATCATGGCCATCCGGCTGACCCAGGAATACCGCATGGTCTCTGGCGGGGCGTCGAGCCTGCTTGCCGGATTGCCGCCATGGGATCTGGACGCGAGAGCCCTCGCACACGGCTATGCGTGGCGCGTGGAGGCGCTGCACCGGGGCGAAACATCGTTTCCACG
>NDFZ01005218.1:212158-254384 GCA_002192655.3 Mamestra configurata | reverse complement strand
TGAGAAGTGGCTAGAGTGGAGCAACGGCATCCTCACCTTCCGCCTGACGCAGTTACGCACCGGACACAGTTGTGTCGGGAGGTACCTGTTGCTGATTCGGCGGAAGGACGCGCCCGGGTGTCACCACTGTGTGGATCGCTAGGAGACACGGTGGAGTGCTGAGCTGCCCTGTCCTCGTAGTGGCGATCGCTCCTGGTTCAATCCATGGTCCGGGTTGAACGGGGCATGGGAAGCAGTCACCTCCTTCTGCAATGCAGTAATGCAAGCGAAGGAGGAGGCGGGATGCGTGGGGAAGAGGCCAGCTGCACGCCCCAGCCACCGCAGCAGAAGACGACACTCGGGTGTTGGAAGTCGCAGGGCGATTCCCAGCCACCTGTTGGCGTGGACTGTTCGATGAGGACCAGGCTCGGGTCGACGTCGTGTTTATTCCATTGGCGCCTCAAAGATATATGTCCGGAACGCAAAAGACATTTGGAGGAACACGGGTGGGCTTTGGTCAGTAAGAGTCTGACACTCCCTTCCGCTCCACCCAGAGCGGAAGGAATCATTTGATGATTTCCCATCCAAATAAAAGGCGGACGATGATGATGAGACATGGAGAATCGTAAAAATGGGTTCGCCACACTAAGAAAACTCAGCTTTGCTTCCACTATTATACTTACTGGCTGAATTGTATCTCAGCCATGACATGAGCTGCTTTTCTGACGATGATGACCTTAACAAGACGCTGTCGTTTATTACGGAAAAGTCAGACCGCAGATTATCATGTTTTCGTGGTAAAATATGAAAAAACAATGAGACCAATTACAGCCAATATTAATTATTAATAAAACAACACTGACTTTCGGTAATTAAAAAAAAAAAATTGAATTGGAAATTAATGTGTACAGAATGTTTTAATATTGATGTTTATGACCTATTCAAGCAGTTTTATAGCAACTTTACCTGTATAATCTGCTATTTAAAGACGAAGTTAATGCTTTTGTATCAACCGTAGTTACATCGCACATGACTGCTGTTTTGATGACATTGTATTAATATGTGGGTAAGTTATTAAGCTGATTTCATGAAAGTCCTAAAAGTCCTCACGTTGACTATTAGGAATCCAGTTTTGGCAAACAGTTGTGTCCAAGTGACAAGGTCTTGGAGACCCGTTAGGCAATCGCTCCATGAAAAACACAACGAATTAGTGCGAGTTTTTTAACGTACTCGATAGCGTTAAAGTAGGATGTCAAATAAAATGAAAAAAAAAAGTTTTCCGTGAGTGGCACCAGACGGCGCTTAAACAGTTTTAATACAAATTGACGTTTACGCTAACGCGATCAAGAACGTTAAAAAACTCACACTAAGGCCACTGGTATATAATTGCATCAGGTTAGACAGGAATCCGACGAAATAATCGTGCGGAAAAGGTAGAATGAACAGACCGCCTTAATAGTGATGATGAGGAACTTAACTAGAATTACACTATTATATTAAGTTAGAACTCATGTTATTCATCATAATTTAACTAATTGCCATAACTAAGCACGGACAAATACGGCGTAATTTTGTGAGAAGTGAGTCACGAATTTTGAGCGCAATTTACGTTCAACTGAAATTTGCTTATGCTGCCAGACGGACTAATGTTTGTACGGGACGTTCGTGTCGTGTAATGGATCTATTTCAAATATTGTGCATTTACGAAACATTAAAAGAAGATGTCAGAAAGAGAAACAAAAGCTGGGTAAATCCACTCTCCAGCGCTTGATTCAGAAGACAACGCATTTTACGTCGCCGTGTGGCACAAGTCGGACTTTTGCATGAAAACGAATGCAACGTAAATTCCAAGACTCATTTTACGTGACTCACAACTCAAAAAATAACGCTCGTTTGGCTTTACCCTTACCCAAAACAAAAACATACTCAAGGCTTACCGATCCCCATGCCAACGAGATACGACCCACTCGCGCTAAAACGGTGAAATACTCCCACAAAAACAAGACAAACAAGTACAGAATTAAATGAAAACAAACGTAAATAAATACGCTAACAGTCACAATTACACTGAATATTCGATCAAGGTCAAGTTCGTGACAATCGATGGGATACATTAACACACGAACGTAGTACAGAAGGAATATCGTCATATGAAGGTTTGCGGGACAGAACGCACTCCAGTTACAATGGAATTAAAACTGCCGCACGTTAATCCTGTACAGGGCTGCACGGACTGATGTTTGAAAGATTTATTTTTTATTTCGAGGTTTTGTCAGATGTTCATATGTTCATAGTGGTAAGGTGAATCTAGTCTAAAGTGATTCTAGGCCCGATCTTTAAATTAAGATAAGCAAAATTTTGTCAGCGGCTTCGCCAGCGTGAACCCGTGTCAGTTTCCATGAGTCAAGTTTCATTTATTTTCTAATCAACACCAATTTTCTAATCACCTTGACTATGCTGTAACCCTAAGTTGGTGATAAAGACAATCAAAAGTGATCCTTCACCGGGAGCATTCGCCCGTAATGTAACATTTTAAATCGATTTAGAGCATTACATTACAAGACAACCTAACTGACTGACGCGCATTTGCTTGTATTGTAACAATACATTCCATTTTGAATTCGACTACTTATGTAATTTTTTGGTGACACGAATAATTCCAGTATCGGTTACAAGTTGTATAAAATGCTACAGATTGTATAATCAGTTCAGGTTGCGCACTGTAATGCTCGGTTCGCCTCATCACCAGAGCAACTGTCAAGCTGGAGAAGACATTCAATCACAGATGAATAATTATTAAAAAGTCAATTTAAACTATATGGATTACTGATAAAAAGTATGAAACTCTTTATTTTGCGTAAAATATGACGGTACGTTATGTGTGGTGGTGTTACTTTAAACGTTAAAGAATAAATTATTATTAGACTTAAATTATAAACGCTATGGCAATGCTACACCATCCCTATGGCAGCGCTATAGGTACTTGTGTTGCATGTTGAAACTACGAAACTAATTAGATAATTATATCCCCTGCATCACAAGTAACTTGATTAAAAGTACATACATTCACTGACTGGACAGTGAACTGCAGTGCAAACTGCCATTCTGAACACATTTCACCGTGAAAATTTAGGTGAAGTGAACACAAAGTGAGCTGACAAATCATACAAACAAGATGGAATGACAGCTCACTTCATGCTCACTCCAGCTAAGTTTACACTTTGAGATGATGACAGAATAGATCGGTAGGTTCATTCAAATAATTACGTGTAGTGTTTCCTCCAAGGACCATCTCAGTCTCTAATCTGCATGGAATTCACAATATATGATCTCGCTAAGGTGTGTGTGTCTCACATAATAATGTGTATAATGGTGTACAAAGCAAAAAGAATTTTATTCTATTCTCGTAAATATACTTAAGAGTTTATTTCAGTTTTAACTCTCGGAGTAGTTTGGTAGGAAACCACAACATATGGTTTTGAACCTACATAGTTTAGTTGAACATCACCTAATATTTTCTGTGTTAAAAGATAGAATTTAGCCTATTAACTTGTTTAGAAGTTTATTGTGACCTATGTTTATTATTGTCAATCCATCATAAGAGGGTAGACGACAAAAATTGAATTTTATCGAATCTCATAAAATCCGTTCCGTAGTCAACGAGGATAATTTCGCCATGTCTGTATGTCTGTCTGCTGTTTAGCTTAGAGACGCTTACGAACTGGCACTAGACAGTTGGAAAGCTGGGTTTGGTATACAATGTGTAACAGAATAAACGCAATACCTCTTAAAGGGTCATTGTAGTCATCATTGTGAACAACTTTCACTATGGGACCAACACTGAAATCGCGAAAAAAAAAACAGCTATTCAGTACATTTCGTCGAGTTATACGCACAGAAATGTATGGGGGAGTCGATATGGCATAGTCAAAGCTGTTCATAATGATGAGTACAATGACCCCTTAAAAGGTATTGCGTTTATTCTGTTACACTTTGTATATATTAATGAAAAAGCCGACAAAGTAAAATATAAACTTGACAAAAAAGTATTGAAAAAAAAATAGTCACCACTTTATTTATATTACACATAGTACGCATAAAGTGGCGATGATATATTTTTTATCGTCTATCCCTTTGTGTGGGGTGTCGTATGATAGGTCGTTTAAAATATTGAGGGTGTGCGAAAATCATTTTTCCATCCAAGGATCCGTTTGCGAAATATTAAGCTTTACAGTGCATTTTTTTGTTAGAATCAAGTGTGTTTGTCCCCTCTGCCAACCAGCTAAACGTTTGTTTTTAGAGACGTGAAACAATTCATGGTAGTAGAATATTCAGGGAGTTCCAGAAGTGCTTGGTCATTTTCAAGCAGTTGGATGCAGTTAGAGACATCAAATCTGCGATTGAAGTAGAACTAAAGTAAATGCCACCAACTGTATGAAACTGCTTGAAAAGTCATTTGTTGAGAACATTTTAGTCGTTTCTTGTGGTCGATTTTTTTGAAAAAAGTCACTTTTTTTGTTTTGCTAGTTTTTCAATTTACCCAACATCACCCTTAAATATGACCACGCACTTCTGGAACACCCTGTATATCGAATTTAAAAGAAAAACTATCACAGGTAACTAGGCATAAAAAGTTAACGAGTAATAGTCGACCAACTTATAAAATGAAACTGGATAAGTAGAAACTTCGAATTCCATATAAAATGACCTAAAACTACATACACTTCTAACTTTGTATTCTTACAGTGAAATTCGTGCTGATTATTTGGTCATGGTTTACGGGACGAGCAACTACGGAACTCTTCACTGCGCGTGGCCCGACACTCATTTAGCCGGTTTTTTGAATTTATATCCTTCTTTCAACTGACAAAGGTCCATTTTAATTGGTAGTAAGAATATCACAGTTCGTAGTATGAATGTTGAATTTCAAAGAAACTGTACCTACTTATTTTCATTTGCCTGGAATGTTTAAGTGTAAACATTGTATGCATCTGTAAATTAGTTTTCTTTCCTTTGAATGCGACTGTTTCCATTTGATTCAAGTAAAATATTCAAGTTAAAGTACTACCAACTTTATTAATAAACGGAATGCATTGTTTGTGTTTGTGTAAATTGTGAAATTCTTTCTTTTATATTTTTAATCAAACACATTTACTTGCAGTATACCGCAAAACAGACGGTCGATGGGGTCGAAAAGTTCTGGAGTGGCGAACGCGTACCCGAAGACGTAGCGTTGGAAGGTCTCCCACAAGGTGGACCGATGAACTGGTGAGGGTCGCGGGTAGACGATGGATGCGGGACGCGCAGGACCAGTTTTTGTGGCGACACTTGGGGGAGGCCTAGGTCCAGCAGTGGACGTCTTTTGGCTGATATGTTGATGATGATGATGACACCCCAGATTACTTTTTATATCAAGTTCTTTCAGTCCATCCAAAGGTTGTCTGGTAGAATCGCTGTTAGCGATCGGACCGCTATTGTACCCATAGTCTTTAAAATATGTGTGTTACTATTTTAGGTGTAAAATGAGTTTACTGAGGGTTTCTGTGTTATTATATTACCTACTTTTATGACAGTTATCCAATAAAAAACATCGTCATATTGTCAACTGGCTAGAAGCCTCATCCATTGACACTAATCCAGTTATCATGTAATATTGTGTCTATCACAAAAACTAGAAACAGCGAATTACTAGCCCGACCCGAGTGTGCAAAGCTAACTTGGACCATAACATAATACGTTTTAATAACTGTAATTATTTATGCTCACGATAACTTTTTGCTAGGACGAGCAAAACTTGAAACAGTAGCAAAATGTTCGCCACTATTATTATACTCGATCCTAATTTCAATAAAAATAATGTTGCAGACAATACAGGTGCGAGAATTGCAAAATTGACCAAAAAAAGCGACCGTGTCATTGTCGTGTTTGGGATTGTGCGCTCGTTGTATTTTAAGTATAGTCCTAAAATAACACTTTGGAGTTCTTCTTGAAATAGGGTTCCGTCACCCGTGTGTTTTGGAGGTTATATTATTTTGCACCTAACGTACAAAATTGCTGTTGATTACTATTTATCACTACATATTACATAATACGTACGTTAATGATTACATGGTTATTTAATTTTATGAGATATCTTTAAACTCAAAAAATATTTGGTATGTAATATGAGTACCTACTTTACACACGTACACGTACATACATTTCATGATTTTCAGCAACTCGATAAGGCAAAGATCTATATCAAATAGTATAAAAAATTAAATACATACCAACATCAGAACTGTAAGCAACACACATTACACATACAACTACAGAACCATTTCAAAGGACTAATTTTTTCCACGCGCTACCGTAAAACTAAGACTCAAACTATACCGCCACACTCTTATAAAAAATAAACATTTATTACACACTCGAACCTCTATTATTCTGACTAGCAGAAAAAATATAACACCCCAATAGTCCAATAAAAGTAGGATTTGGTCTTTATTTCAGATATTAATAGTCAAAGTTTCTTGGAAGGTTGCTCCTCTGTTCTCACGGAATACTGACATGTAACCGTTTGATTGAGTTAACAGTAATAAATAGTTGATTACAGGGCAGGCGCCGTCGTCGTAAACGTATATAGTGTGGTTTATTATTCACGTAAATATGTGCTTGTCATTTTTTTGTTGGACGTTTTTTGGTTTCTCTCATTTTGTGGTATGACCGCGACGTAAATGATCGGAGATTTTTATGATAATAAAATTACATTTTTTATTAGCTGAAGGTATGAATACTGGAGGCATGTAGTCGATGCCGAAGGGTGGGTCTGGCTGGATGTATGTATGTAGTATGTGTCGTGAAATGTAATAAAAATTCCTCGGGCGGATGTAACATGCAATGATCGCACTGGTCCATCAGACATCAGTTTTTGCAGGAGCACAAAGGCACTTGCAGTCACATCGAGCATTTAGTAATACACAAGTGCGCCGTTCGAACAATTCACATTAAATTATATGACACTACATTGCATTCTGAGTATTCTTATGTACTGATAGCCAATTATGGGTTCAATTCAAGTGTTAAACGTTGAAGTGAAGTACGTATACGACGCAATCAGAATATTGTAGGTAGATATTAAGTCGCTTTTCAATAAAAAATATGTTTATGTGTAGGTAATAACTGCACGGGCCAATCTTCAAGATTAAGTATAGCTTACCGAGGACAGTCCGTGGATGGGACACCATCCATTACAAACCGAGGCTTCTTGGATTTTATTTGAAAATCTTTGACAGTCGCTACGGTAGTCAGAAGCCATAAAATATGACACCAATCGAATCAGCTAGAGTGGAACTTACCGCAATGTACTAAGCTTTGAAATCATACCTACCTATCATTGCGTTAACAAGTAATCACTTAGTATCAATGTAAGTACTTATCATTTTGTTGGGCTTTTGTTAGTCCTTATTTTGATCTGAATCTTAAATTACATTTTAAGCTTAAATCTAAAAGATGTTCGATTTTCACTTGAGAACTTTACGTTAAGATTTCTTACAATATCAGGTAAAAGTTATGTAAGTCGTCTGCTGTAGACATTTCCTAAGTTAAAACAAGTAGGTAAGCCAAAACATGTTCTCTCATCAAGTGACATTCCATCAACTATTTTACCAAAAACTCAACGTGCATGCGATTGACATGAGCTAGGTACCGTAAAACGGGGTGGACAGAAATACAGGGCTGAATAAAAACGATACTTTAATTAGGTTTTTTTCTTAAATACCATATTAATGGTTACTCACAAAGCATACATTAAAAAAATAATTATTATTTATTTATTTAATTATTATTATTTATTTATTTTCACGTTACTTAAATATTGTTTGTTTAAAATTCCAATCAAAGATCGTTATTATTCACCCCTGCATCTTATTCATTCATCATTATTCTATCCACCCTGTTTTATCCGGTACTAAAAACTGACGTAATCATTACCAAGCATTTTGGACTTTTGACAACCGTTATCGCTTATAGAATAGCAAACAGGAATCATAATTGTCATATTTAATCGTAAGCGGGTTGACAAAAAACACAATCAACCTTCAATTCAATGATTATAAAGCTAGTTATAAAGTAAAAAGAAGAGGCAAGACAACAGTGAAATCTTAGAAACTCAGAAGAACAATAGATACCTAACAGAGGGCCTAGTAAGAATGTTTTGACGTATAGTAACGTTACAGTATCGTTAACGTTAGTTCATATCAGCCAATTGCCGTCCACTGCTGAACGTAAACCTCCCCCAAAGATCGCGTTAGTGAATTCAGAATATAAAAAACTACAACCCCATTATATTTTGGTTTAATTTTATGACAGCCAGAATTTGTATCATACAAAAATATGAATATAGTATCCAATTCAAATAAATATTATTTGCGAAACAAGTATTATAGTTATAGTAACATTTTACGTTACCTTACTATACGTCAAAAACATTTGTGCTAAACCCGTTGAACAGTTATTAAACTATCGCTTTAGTTAACACTTTGCACTAAAAGCAGAACAACTGACCAAACTAAAGTTTAATATCAACTATGTATTTCGTAGTCGATTTACACCTGTAAGTGATCGCTCGTTCACTCACTTCATTGGTGTTCGTAAAGACAATATCTAGTATACCGTTATAACACAAAATTTAGTTTTTGCAAGTAGGATAGAATAATATATTATTCTATATAATAATATACCTACTAGGTAGGTATGGTAGATGCCAGGTAAACTTGCAATAAAGTACATTGACCTTTCCCTAATTTTCCTTCGTAGATACCCGAACAATAAAATATAAACCGTTTTTCATTACTAGGGAACGTAAAGGGTCACGATAGAAGTCGATTCAGGACAACTTTGTGTGCTTATTTCTGTTTTTGTTATTAAGAAATTCAATAAATGTATGTGGGATCAATGACCGTTATTGCACATTTTATCTGGCGCCTACGCAAGGTACCACCAACTCTTTATTCTGATTTTTTTTTTCTCGTAGTTTATAATAAAATTTTAATGAGTACTCTGGTATAAAGAACAATACTAGAAGAGGCTTTAGCTGTATGAACTTATAACTTAGTTTACAATTGAAATTCAGCTAAAAACTGAAGGCCTTTTTATCACATAGGTACAACAGTCTAATTTAAACACAAGTCACGTAACCTTGCCTCACAAATTGGCTGAACAACAATCGCGTTATTGTTCCCTAAATTATGTTTTACCACCTCACAGGAGCAACCTTTTCGTGAAAAACTTAAGTAGATCCAAGTGTGAACGATGCCATAGCACCTGTACTTTATACAAAAGATGTTATTGTTGTATTTTGTTTTATATTTGGTTAGTGTAAGGGTGCTAATGCGATGCTAATTAAGGGGCGTTGAATCTGACGCAAGCCGGTCATGAATAGTCGAGTAGCCAACTGCTGTCGCAAGTGTCTTGAAAAGACTTTGGACGCTTTTTTGTAAGTTTTAAGTTGTGTCTTGGAGTCTGACATGAGGTTTACGCCTGACAGAAAATTATGTTTCGTACTTACATGATTGTGGAGCTATACCAATTTTTTAATATTAATACGATTCCTTTGATAAGTACTTCGCATATTATTCTCTCCCTCATGTTTTGGAAGGGTCGGGTTTAAAATTAAGGATACTCTTACTTCATGTGGTGCAAAGGACATTTTAGCGAATGCAGAACTTTGAGCTTTCGTTTTTATTTTTGTAGGGGTGATAAGTACCATTCGATGGGGATCAAAAATGAATACCCGTACAAGGGATGAACAAAAATCAAACACGTAGGAGTTGACACATGATCAGTGATCGGTAAAAGTTGAGCTAATTTACCTAAACTTCACAGAACAGGGATGCAAAGTGGAGACTTCCCCACGACAACATGTTTTTTCGGGAAAATTGTTGTGTTTTTATTTCCTAAAATTGACACAACGAACGATGTAAAACAGCGCGGAAGCTAATGTAATTTACATTCCAGTTTTAATAATTCACAAGGTAAAGGTAAATAAAAACAATTTTATAGATTTCGTAGCTTTTTACACCATTTCATTATTTGTACAATTATTGTAACAAAACGTAAATAGAAATCAAGCTCAGTAATTAAGAAACTTGCCACTCTAAGTACACACAAGGTCAGAATATTATTTCCATTGATGTTGAAAGTTGGTCAGCATCGAATCAACAGGTATAGCGCACGGACGTTGTGTTTGTAACCGTTTTAGTAGTTTTGGGGCACACCTGTGCCCCGTGCGTGTAGTAATATTATTATAACTAAATTTCGGGTGTCATAGACCCATATAGACCTTAACCTAGTACATATTTCTTTCAATATTTATTTGCCATGACTCGCCACACGTACCTACACAAGATATGACCCACTGATTTTTAAAGCGACAGTAATATAAATAAATTCCATTCAAATATACTGGAGGCACATGGGTAGGCTAATGTTTGTCTGATTTAAATACGAATATTTCACTCTTTTAAGAGTTGTATTGTTGTACCCATGCGCCTCCGTATATTTCTCACAAATGGATAAGTTTCCTTAGCCCACTTCGCATGGTTTTTCTCTTTTGCATGCCAATATCTCAGGAGAGAGATGCACTACCCCGGCACACCCGCTGCCTTGCTTGTCCCACAGAAGGTCATATGTGACACGATTGAAAGCTTTTGACAAGTCTTGGAAGCACGCGTATACGCGTTCTGCTGGCTGTGTGGTACTTGACAGCATGCTTAAGACTTAAAATGACACTCTCAGTAGACTACCTTGCTCCGAACCTAAACTAGGCATCATGCAGGTCGACTATTTTTGTGAGGTTCGCATTAAGCATGCTGCCAAGTACCTTGGCTGCTGTGGTGGGCAGTGAAATGGGCCGGTAGTTAGCCCTGTCAGATGAGACCCCGTCCTATTTTTTAAAATAGGTACCACAATAGTACGCATGTGCGGCTCCGGTGGGTATGAATGGGACATACAAAAATTAAAAAACATTGACAATACACGTGGCAAATGAACACCAGTATATTTAAAATATTTTATGCTGAGGCCGTCATGACTGGACGATTCTCCACGTTGCATAATATGTTTGTGATACCCTTAGCAGAAAAGAACGTCTTACACTTAGTCAACGCCACTTGCATCGGGACCGACGCAAGGGACCACGACCCAGGGACGACGGTATTGTAAACTGTTCCTTAAACATGTCGGCAATACTTTTGTGATCGCTCACGCCGTCGACCAGGGCCCCAAGTCTGCTATTACAATAGTATCATAATGGTCTATCATTGATTTCATAATTGTGGATTTTGACAAGTTTCGTAATCTACTAATATAATAGCGTCATTATGACTTTCCAATGGTCAACCACTGACACTCCATTGAAAGAAATGGCATAGAATGGTAATCTCGTACATAATGACAAATGAATGACTGACTTATGCGGTAATCTTCTAAAATGTTGACAGTTCCTTTAATCAGTGACCTACCATTAGAACGTCATTGTGCAGTCATTGCTTATATTAGCTCTGTTGTCAAAAAGTGTTTGATAATTTATCGTGTTTGTGGAATATTGAATGGAGAAATATATTCACTACGAGCAAATATTCTCGAGCTAGCCAACGCAGTGGATGCTAGAGAAAAAAGATGGGCGGAATGCAAAAGACGTTGTCGAGCCCGTCGCTTGACTAGAATGAATACAAACCCGTCTATTGATTTATTATCCTAGAGCTTTATAACATGAAATAGGTTGATTAATTTGTTATACCTATTTTTTATTGCAGATTCTAATAGCACTTGCATTTTATGCATCGGGGTCCTACCAAAATTTGATTGGACATAGTGCCCTCCATAATGTTTCAAAAATTACTGTATCAAGATCAATAAATGCGCCAGGTCTTTGTGGTTTTCCAGAAAGTCAATGAGAGCCGAAATTTGCTCAATTAGCACCATTTTGTGAAATAACTGAAAATAAATGAAATAACTAACTTAACCTAACTGCAAAACATCGGCCGCTACAAATAAAAACAGATTTAACGTCAGTAAGCAGTATAGTAGTACTCTGTGCAGTAATGACACATTTGACTTTGACAGCAAAACAGATAAAATATTATTGAGTTTCATCATGTTTTTGCTGTTTTCGAACTTCTCACTACTTCAGATTGCATAGAACAACAATAAATAATATTTAAAAATATATTTAAAAGAAATCTGGCATTATTTAATTATCGAATTTAGTAGTAGTTTTTCAAAAATCGTTTCTACTAACGGGTTTTATATTAATGGCAATACGACAATGTCATTCTACCACGATTCTATTACGAGACCATTGACCGACCAATGATCGACCATTATAATTTAGCAGATTACGAACTTTTAGCAAAATGACAATGGGATCGTGTTGGAATGACGAATTTATAAAAATTAGCAGACTTGGGGCCCAGGAGACTTGTTTTCACATTTCATTGGTTAACATTTTTCCAGAAATCTATAATATTACAATAATATAGAATATATTTTATTAGGAGAAGTCATATTTTTTTGTTGAAGAAAACAAAAATTTTATCTAAGATTTACGCCAATAACCAGAAATCCATTAATTTCTTTGGGACAGTGTGTAATCGTGTAACATTTAGGTGCGTGTGGAATGGAGTGTTAATACGCTATTGCATAGGGTCTTATCGTGCGATGGATACGTTTTTATAAGTGTCACCACATCGTTCAATCCAAAGGATTCCCACGGCCTCACTAGGTCTTCGGTCCACCTTGTAGGCGGCCTTCCAACGCTGCATCTTCCAGTACATGTCGCGGTCATCGTGGCCACGCATTGCGCAAGCCAGGTTGGCCAAATTTATATTAAAACCGTAAGTCTCTCCAGATTTCCTCAAGATCTTTTTAATCACCGATTGTAGAAAACTCAGAAAGAACATAATGTACAACCACTCCAGAGGCTCTAGCTAGACAAACAGCAGTTCTATAAGCGAATGCGATTTTCGAAATGGCAAATATACGGGATTAATCACGTCGCGTCACTGAAAGAATATCACTTGTAGAGCCTCAGAACCTTTCGATGCCATTGAATAATTGTTGGTTGCAATTTATTGTCAAAAGTCAATATTACCTGTTGAGAGCTTGATAAAAAAATGTAGGGACTAGGGATGTACTTTGACGAAAACCAAAACACTACTACTATCTAATCTAATAAATACACCGAAACAACCAAAGCGTTTTGGGAATAATTCATTGTGCATACAAGTAAGGAGTGGAATTCCTGCCAGTCTGTGTTTCCTGATAGCTACAACCTGAGTGTCTTTCAGTCAAGAGTGAACAGTTTACTTCTAGGCAAGCATGCTCCATCGGCGACTACACCATCACTCTCCATCAGGTGAAATTGTGGTCAAACACGAACCTATAATATAAATAAAAAATCATACTAAAAGTACTGCAGGTAAAATAGTAAAACCATCCATGGGGAACCCAAAGCAAGTAAAACCTCTCCAGTACCTACATGCAATGGAATCTAATCATATTTGAGAACAAAAAGCAGCTTAAACAAACATTCACAAATCAAATGTAGGTACTTACTCAATGAAAACATGATAAATTCGAGCATCCTGAATGTCCAGATATAAGTAAATTAAACAGCTCCAAACTGATATCATTAATGAAAATGTAAACATTAATAAAAAGCTTTAATGTTGCCAGTGTAAACAAATAACGTACTCATTTCAATGTTTACATGAAAATGTCATCGTCCTTTTATTTCAGCTCCATGAAAGCCGCATCGTTGAATAATTTTAAATGCACTGTATTTTTAAGCAAAATAATAATTCAAAGTCAGTTTAAACAACCATGATTGTTGTCATAAAAAATGAGCGACCTATTTTTCGAGAAATTGAATTCATATATTTTTTTATACGATCCTGCCGCTGAAGGAATGATACCAGACTATTGCATACCCACTGCTGGGACCTCTCCTCTTACTGACAGGGCGCTAAAAGTAATCCACCACCCATGCTGAAGCCGGGCCGGCGTGGAGCATTCTGAAAGTTTCTGGATCTAGCCACTTATAATAAGTGAATAAAAATACTTTTGGAATTCGAAAATGGAACTCTTTGGGAATAATTATGTATCTTTTTTATTTGTGAGACTGTCATTTGTTTTAAATATTGATACCGTACGACCACTTATTGAAACTGACAAAAAAAATACTTGTCAGCAAATTCGTACTTTGTTAGGCATTGACATGAGCCAAGTGCACGTTTTTACACGTGCATCGGAAGGTTCGGAAGCTTTGCACTCAATGGATATCGCATGACTTAACGGAGGACCAGAAATGACTGCGTGTCAAGTGGTGCCGTAAAATGATAAAAAAGTTTAACGGAGGACAGTCATTGGCTGTCTATAACATCGTGACAGGTGACGAGACCTGGATGTACTGCTTTGAATCCGAAAGAAAAATAGAGTTGGCAGAGTGGGTCTTTCCTTTTGAAGATTTGCCGACGAAAGTTAAGAAAAGTCGAAGTATTGGTAGAAAAATTGTTGCTTTTTTCCGCAAATCAGGACATTACACTACAATATTGCTTGAAGATCAAAGGACAGTGACTGCAGATTGGTACGTCAATAATTGCTTGCCCAGAGTCTTAGAAAAAAATCGCGAAAAGCGTCCTCGAAGCTCCTCCGCTAAGGTAACGAAATCATTATGAAGGCTACAAATGTGGAACTGATGAGACATCCGCCTTACAGCCTGGACCTCGCACACTGCGACTTCTTTTTGTTTCCAAAAATTAAAGAAAAATTTAGAGACATGTTTTACGAGCCCTGTATGAATGCGTTCCATGAAGCCATTGAAGAGGTCTCTAAGGAAGACTGGTTTAACTGCTATGTACAATGGTTTCAGCGAATGCAAAAATGCATTAATTGCGAGGGTATATACTTTGAAAAACAATAAATGTATCATAACTCTTATATCTAGTCTTATATCTTATTATCAGAATCCAGAAACTTTCAGTATGCCCTAAGTATTAAAACCATAATACGTTCGTGCAAGTTTCCTTGCGATGTTTTATTCATAGTGATGTCTAAGATAAACTAAGAAATAACATACGAACATGAACCATAATTTCACGTAACTTCAACTCGATACATCGCAAACCCCAAATGACTCAAGGCCTAAAATAACGCAGTATGGTCGACGTCTGGAATCGAACCGCGCTCTTTGATCCGCCGTCCCCTTTGTAACACTACACGAGACAACCCTGGTACCTATCCACACCTGAGATTATTAACGGCCGATGACAGACTGGGGTTACTGAAATAACAAGAGCGCAGTCATCAATCATGACCCATGAGGTACTAGGTTGGCAGGAGTGTAGGGAGATGGCGTTTGGCGCAATTATGTGACCGGTCCAGCTACAGGACTAGGGGAGACTTGACCGCAAATTGATGTAGGTAATTGTTTTCAGAGAGACTAAGTAAGTGCAGAAGAGATATAAATTATCTCTCGAAGGTGCTAGGTGATTCACAGACAATATTTTTTGAATTGAGGTGTAGATAGGTACTGTTGTACATTCACAGATTGATTTGTTGCAGGTGAATTTGAGTTGGAAGTGTGCCCTGTTGAGGGCTACTGGCTCGACCAACATGAGGGAAAGTTGAGGGCTAATGACGCCGCTTATAATACCAGTGACCAAATGTTCTTTGTTATACTAGGTAGGTATGCACTTCTGCCCGCCCTAATGTAATCATAATAAAGAATGTGAATCTACCCTTCACGTATTTACTTGTAACAAAATAATTCTGCCTAGGGTTTTCTTTATTAAGGTCGGCCTCTAGTCTCACCGAATGCAGCTAAGTACCAGTGAAGCGACTGTCTATCTGACCTCTCAAACCCAGTAACTGGGTAACACGATACCTGTTAACAGATTTCTTAGCTTCAAACTACCCTTAACGATTGAATGTAAAAATGACTGTTTAGGGAATCGCACTACTGAGGACCAATTCTACTAATTAAAAAAAATGTTCACATTCACATGCCAGTCGCAATATGTCAAGAATGTATGTAAATGGAGGCTTTATGGCCAATGTAGAGAAAACCAACCGAAAACAAGAGCTCGCAGTTCTGCAATAAAAACAAAACGGGAACACAAAAATCGATACTACTTCTACAAAGGAGAACAGTTGAATCCGCGTATTTGAAGAATAAATTCAGATATTGCATCCTTACACAATAAACAAAGATAGAAATAAATCCTAGATGTGCAAATAAAACAATACTTAAAGTAAATATAAGTAGGTAGGAATAGTATACAAGAATGTATATTACAAAAATAAAAACAAATATAAGATCTTTTGATATGAAAAACGTATTAGTGTGGGGGAAACGTTATTAATATAAACCTAAAACGACCTAAGTTATATATTTTAGAGTGTTAAGAAATTTAATTCAATAAATTGAAATATAGTAGAAGTGGCACTCAGCAAGGGCCTTGAAGTTCTACACGTCTGGCTGTTAGTATTTAACACACATCTCTCCAATTTGCCTTCAGTACATTGCCGAAGTTACAGTCGAGCGCTTCTTTGTTTCAATTACTGATTCATGTTACTGCTATGCCTTAACTAATTTGACATCTATCATTTGAATGTGTTTATTTTGACAAAATCATATATTATATTAAGGTTAAATACCACATTTAAAAAAACTAAAATTGATATGTCGTCTTATTAACTTATACGGTGTAATCAGAATTAGAGAGAGAAGTTGACATTTTAAGTAATACACTTACTATATTTTCAAAACCGTTAAACTTATCGATATGTCAAGTGATTTTTTTTTTTTAATATCAAAATACGGACTGATAGTAAATATTTAAAACATATTATACATTTTTAGCCATCAATTTATCCCCAACTAAAGTTGTGAGCATGAGCTTATAATGATAATGTGAATGATCACATTATCATTATAAGTACGGCATTAGAAACATTATCAAAATATATTACATTTTGATAATGTTTCTTCATTAAATGTTGTTAAGGAATTAATGATATGAAAAAAAAAACACTGCGTTTTAAAACGATATCTCCGGAAACGTGTGGCTTAGCAGGTAGGTTTGTTACGCGCGCGCCTTCTCGTAATAATGGTAAACAAACGTCAATCAGTCAGTGGCACGCGCGCGACGATGGAAGTGGGTAATGACCTGTCACTGCCTGTTATTCATTCCATGGTCGGCAGCGTCGTGAGATGTGGTGATCTTCTTCTGCGAAAATGTCATGTCACAGATGGAGGCAGCGAAAAGGGAGATTTCGAGTGCTCTCTTGGGCCCAGTAGGCGCATCGTGCGTTGACGGAGGGTAGATAATGCTTAATGGGTCTTTGAACGGCAGACTCCGGGACGTCCGCCAATTCCATCATATTAGACCCACGGTGGTGGTTCATATCTTTCCACGCGCGCCCCTCGTCGACTTCGCGGAGGTTGTTAAACACCTCACTCCCCTCGGCCGGTACCAGTGTGCGAAGGAA
This sequence comes from Mamestra configurata, assembly GCA_002192655.3. Lineage (NCBI taxonomy): Eukaryota > Metazoa > Arthropoda > Insecta > Lepidoptera > Noctuidae > Mamestra > Mamestra configurata. Next base: position 236,870 of record NDFZ01005218.1, on the reverse strand, counting down.
TGCGAGGTGGTTTTAGTCAGTAAGCAGTCTGACAGACCCCTCCATCCCAGGGTGAAGGACATCCATGAGGATTGCCACACTGTTATCAAACAAAAGGTCATGCGTAACCGAGAGGTACCCATCGCTACAGGCCAAAATGAGATCGAGATCTTATTTGTCTTTCTCGTCCGGAACTCAAGCCATAGATTTATTCAGAGTAACCTTAGTGACACTAAGTCGTTGCCCTGGGGCAGAGGAAGGTACTGTGTCCCAACTTGTGGTACGGCACGGGTTTGGGAGAGGCTTGGGTCAGCAGGGCCACAGCCACTAGAAGTGGCACTGGAATGGGATTAACCATCAACAGTGGGATGGACGGGGCTTGGGAGGCCACGCAAGCTGGGAAAGCTTTTTGAGTCGGATCGGATCGAGTCCCTGTAGGATAAGATAAATAAAACACAGATTTACGGTTCTTTGCATTGGGGCAATTCGCAGTGCCTTGCTCACTCCTTGACGTATCAGGAAGTTGCAAAGCGATGGTGTTACAAATGGCCGCATAGTTTTCTTAGGTTGTCAGTGTAGTTGTCATAGGGTAGTGTGTGTATTCAGTAAGTTGCCACGACAATCGCGGCATTAGTAGAATTTTATGTACTTAGAAGTGCAGGTGTATGGAGACTTCAGAAACTTTAACAAATATTTCATTGTCTAGACATGAACGCCGCAATCACACTATGTCGACAGGGTCTGAGATACCCCGATCGGCTAAATTTTGCTAGTAGCGGATTGGAATAAAAAATCCTACCTAACTAATTAATTTCATTCAGACGCTGGAAAAGAAACCGAACTATTTGATATTAAAGATTGGGTGCTAGCCCTCGAGGGGTTAGATACGACAAGCATGATGTCGTTTACATCTCTCGATTTGTGAAAGTCTTGAAAGACGGAGACGAGGACATTTTGGGTTAAGAGGTCATTTAGAATGACCATAAGGAATCTCCTTCGGGATGCGTCTGATCACCATTCTGATGAACTAAAATAGGCTTATTTTCTGGTAGGTCTGGTAGGGAAAGGAAATGTAGTTTTCATGTAGTATTATTTTATTTTGTGTCACTAAGAACGAAGCAAGTTTTGAAACAAACAATATTAAATTATTAGAGAATGAATGGATATAGAATACTACTGATGTATATTTTTGTAATCTACTAAGCACGGTCTAGACGGTGATAGTATACGTACTAAAATATTCATGAAAAATTAACGATGTCCGTTTTTATTCATGAGCCATGGCTACCCTATTATTATTTTTATGAATTTATTTTATTTTACCTAACCTAACCTAACTGGCAAAATGCAACAATTCTAACGATACCACATACATAGAAATCAGTTAAGCCGTTAAGAAGTTATGGTGGAATAAAGAAACTCACGAACATACATACATAAAGCCTGAAAACGTAACACTCCTTTTTTTGGGCAGTCGTGTAAAAACTACAATTTAAGGGGAGCCTAGCCAGTGAAACTGATTTCCAATCAATCAATTAAAAAAACTAGAGCCTCATTAAACTCATTTAGATTGAGCCAAATTTCAAACAATCTATTGCCAATCAGTGCAGAAAAGAAAAAAGAGTTAATGGATATGATTGAATTAATTGACGACGTATTTAGGGAGTTTTACATTAATATAAAATCTGTCAATGATATCTCTACATCGTTTGACAAAGACTTGATATAAGGCAATTCTAATTTAGAGGATATTAAGAGGAAATAATTTAGATAAGTTCAACTAATATTAAGCTTTTTTATTATATTTTTTTTTCTTCGTTAAACTCCATCTTTACCTTGTACACTAAAAAGAACTGGTACATTTATTTATTTTGTTATATTATATTCAACCAGTTACAAAATATGAGTAGATTTTATGTACGTATATAATATGTAAAAAAATACCCTCATGTTTAAAAATTGTTATACCAAACGAGATTCAATAAAAAAAACGAATATTTTGACATAATTTGTATGGACGTGACATCTGAAAAGGGAATTTTTAAATCTGGTCCGGTGTAATTATTTGCTACTTAAAATTATCCATTGATTACATCATACTTAACGTTTTTCACTTATTGGTAACTCCTACTCCGATGATTGCTGACGGAAATAAGTACACAACTCGATAACACATTTTTTTTCGCGTGGATGAATCATTTTACATTTCTATTGTTGCTGAAACTACAGGGAATTGCATGGATTTCATATCACCATCTAAAATATAAATACGACATAAAAAAATCTATAATACCAACCACATTTCTAGGTTTGTGTTATTATCCGACTTACAGTAACCTTAAAATGAGGTCAAACCTTTAAATGGCCGTCCTGTAAAATTGTTATTTTAGTCATGTCAAGTTATCTACACCAGGCACGGATTTAACTCATGTAGGAAAACATAAGCGTTTTGACAGATGCCTCGATCAGTAACGCCACCTGGTGTATGCCATTTAATGAAATCGTCATTGGCTGTAATCATCATTTTACTTAATTGCTTAGTTTGAACCTAATTGTAAGTAAGTAATATGGTAAACTAACCGCCCGTTTCAATAACGTATCTACCTTTAACCAACTGTCAAATTAGCTACCAACATTAGCTGAAACGTCATTTTGCCTTTGTAACATGACGTTTCAGCTACTGTTGATAGCTAATTTGACAGTTGGTTAAAGGTAGATACGTTATTGAAACGGGCCGTTATTTAACTGTAGTTATCGCTATACCTCGTGTAATCAAATTATATTTTATTCTTTCTATCCTTCCGTTTAGGCTACAAGACGTGCCAGAGTCGTAGATATAAATACAAACGTACATAGTCTCAATAAATATAAACCTCATCTGGGACGGTCGGGAAAAAAGAGATCGTTAGGCCCGCTTAACCAATTAATGTCAAATTAGCTAATTTGACAGTTGGTCAAATGTAGATACGTTATTGAGACGGGCCGTAAGTTAGTTGCTAAACTGGGGCTATTATGTATAAAATATTTGTTATTTACAACAAAACCTGTAGTACTGTAAATTTTTCATCAAAATTCCTCAGTGCGTGTTGTTTGCCATCATATCCATCCATCCCTCTTCACAAATAAAATAAAAGCTTTCGCGTTTAGGATAAGGGTTGTTAGCACAAAAACAAGTTAGGTCCCTAAAAATGGTTTTTAAATTTGTAAAACAGACACGATATTTGATCGTGTGCTTGTCTAAGTAATAAGGCAGTTTTCTTCAACGTATATTCTTTTGAATTCCTTAAAAGGGCCTAATTCATTAAGTGCTCCTAATATACTCGATATTAAATTACTTGTTAAAAGTTTTAACTGAAATAAAACCACGTAGCAAGTATAGATCGTTAACGAAACCCATTCCATATCTCATTCACTCATCAGGCTGCAAACTATAAACTAATTCACGGTTTTTCAATAAACAACCAATTGAATTCTCAAGTTACACTCAATTCATACTCATTTAAGGTAAAAACTTCATGAATATCATAATATTTATTAATACAATACGTATCGAAAGTATTAATTGAACTATTTCTATAAAACTTGTTCCCCTATCTCGCCTTATACAGGCTGACTGATTTTTTCAATATCATAATATAAAGCTGCTTCTGTAACCTAATCATAGGTAGTGAATGCTCGTAGGTGACTGAATTAAAATACTAGTAGATGACTAAATTAACAGCCTGCATCATAATTAATAGCACCTGCCTTATGACTCCTTGTCAGTGCTGCCATGCTAGAATAATCAATCTCCTCGAAATTCTGTCATCAAATCTAAATGTATAAAATGTTAAAAACATTTTCTCTAGTTAACTACGAATTAAATCAAAGTCGTTTCGTGAAAACGTGTCCCAATTTAGTAGATAATATTAGATGGTAAGAATTGAAAAAAAAAACTTAATATAATGAATCCAATTTTATCTTAAACGACGTGAAACAGAATATACGCAATTCCTGAAAAAGGGTCAGTGTACTCGTACTAAATAACTATGACGAGACCAAAAAATCTGCTGTTCAGTACATTTTGTCAAGTTATGCGCACAGAAATGGAGATATCGATTTTATTTACGTGATTTCAGTGTTGTTCCCATAGTAGCATAGCATAGTTCATAATGATGAGTACAATGACTCTTTTTCAGTTATTACGTTTATTCTGTTACAGGCTGTATATTCCAATAAGTACAATGTAAAATAACCATATAATAGTCAAGTCACTACACAGTCAAAACTAACTACCAAAAGGTAAAATTTTCCAGCTAGCAACACCACACCGAAGCGGTTCCATTCCGGTTTCATCTCGCTCGGTCGTTTTTGCGCTCCTATATAAGGCTCGGCCCACAATTGATATTAATTTCATGAGATGCTATTGAAGTAAAAAACCCGCCCCGCAAAGGCTGGTCGTTTTGTTTTTGCAGGCGTAATGCCTCCTCGCAAGGGCGACTTCCGTGATGAAAGCGGCTGATTGGGGAGTGTCCAAGGAAGATCGACTATTTGTACTGAGTTTTTCGTACTCCTTTGCTAGGTTGCTCGCCTGGTACTATATTTTATTAACTGGTATTGATTGTACTGTGTGTAGATTTTCCAATAAGGTAGATTGTGAGTAGACCTATGCATCCGCTGGTTTTGTTTAGTTAGATGATGTTGACTTGCAAAGATTTCTGTGGAAACAATTAGGTGGTATAATATATACTTACCTGTTTGGTTCTTTTCTAATACAAAAACGATTTCATAATAGATATCTTTGGGTGTCAATGCCGCCAACTTAAATAATAATACAAATAAATTGCTACTTGATATCATTTCGACAGACTTTTCAATCAAGAAGACATGTTACTCCGAACCCAAATAAATTGGAAGTTTATCAATCATCGTGATAATAAATGTAGATGAGAAAACAACAATTTCCCTTCTACGTACTTCTATAAAACAAAACAACCGTGAAGATATAACAGCAGTTGCCAGTTGTTTTGTCGCGTGAAATTAGCGACCTAACCGGTTGCTAGCGAAGTGGCGACCATTGCAATCGCTAGTAATTGGTATCGGTTCTACAAATAAGTGGCAATTATTTTAGTTATAATATGTCTTAAATCTAATTGGATACACATTGCCGTTACATTGTATTTTGCTTATCAAGGTATAGTATTGTTAAGAGTTTAAAACTACTCGTATGATTTGGAAGCTATTTTGTGGTGCTTTCTTTGCCTGTTAGCTAAGTCAAAGACGAAGGCCACAAATATGATCTATTTTGGGACCTAAATTGATGAAAAGTAAGATCATCTATTGCTCACCTCAGTCTGTCGGTCCACTGGCGCTACGAGATTGACTATTCTGCAGTCAATCCTCAAGAAGGAAATAAATAATTGCTTAAGTATTTATAGGTTCATTAGTGCAGACTAATGATGTCTCATTCGTTCCCATTTTTATCGGAGCGTAGTATTAGCCAAGTAAATGGCACAATAATGAAGTTTGCAATTTGTGCATAATCTGTCTGGATAAAATTTCAAAACTTCGTCATTCAGTCCCTTCAAATCATCCAAATCATCATTCGAGTCGGTCATCAAAGCCTCGTTAGTCTCTGGAAGCCATCGTTAGCATGTTTCAAAGGTAGGTAAGGGTAGTTAGGTCCTGTCATTGTATCACTTAGTGGTTAGTGGTAATGATGATGGGGAACGTCATCGCCTCAGGATCATGCATACATGACGACTCTTAAGTCGTAGCCTTAGCTACTGTAGTCACGCGAAGTGTTACCTGTCTGCGAGTGCGACTGAATATCTATAATGCGATGTCGAATTGTCGCGTACTTTTCTCCTTTGTCTGTATTTTTCGATTGACTTGCGAAGGGATTGGCTGATTAACCGAGCAATAGAAATCGAATTTTGATGTATCTACTAGCAGGGAGCTTGTCTGGGAAATTGCCCGTTTTTCAAGACCGACCAAATACTGATATGGCGTGTCACGTCCATCCTACTTGCTGCCCGTCACAACTACAATAGATGGGTGGGTTGTAAATATAAAGCTTATTTTATTAGTCGTACAAATAAATGTCAACTTCTGTTATTGCGATACGTTCCGGCTGGCCCCGTTAGGTGTAAATTGTCCTTTACGCACAAAGCGCCTTTGAATCAGTGTCCGTTTTCAAAGACCTCTGATTGGTTTCTGTGAATACCACACCATTGGACCAAATCATAGAATATGTAAACCATGCAAGATACGATAATAAAGACTTCTGTGTTATCATTAATCCATCGTCACGAATATAAGTAACATAATATCATTATGTGTGACAAATATAAAGATCTACCATATCTGCTTACTCCGCAAGAAAACAAGGATAACGGTACACAAACTTTGTACGAAATCTGTTCACAATATTACCGAGATCATATTTTAAACCTTACGCCTTTGAATTAGGGGGCAGAATTGACGGCGTCTGTCAACAGAAATATAATTGTCACTGCATAATGAGATGAAAGCTATGGAGACTATTTTAGGATGAATGTGACATACGTGCAGATAATTTGTGGAACGGGCAGAATTTTGTTGTTCGTTTCGAATTCAGTCAGACTGGCTAAATAACAAAAGGCGTATGGATCGAACTTCGATATTCGAGGTCCAAGTTTCCTCCGTGCCTTGAAAAACAGGTTAAGCCTTTGGATCTCGGCTGTCACTTGAACATCTTTGACCGTCTTTACGGGTAGTCAGAAGCTAGAAAATCTGTCACAAGTAAAATCTGTCAAAGGGTATCGCAAGTAGAACTCAGATAGGTAGTCGCTCTATGTATTGTTTCGAATTCAGTTCTGTATACCGCGATTGAGGATGGTTTCATGATGGAGGTTGCGGATGATATCTCTTACTTTAAGCTTACGATCTTTAAGTCAAGAGTCAAGCGTGCTCCATCGTCGACCATTTTATCGCTTTCTATCAGGTGAGATGTGGTTAAACGGGAGCACACCAATATTGAAAAAATGTTTGTGCGCTAAAACGCGGCATCGCTGGTGGTTACGTTGTGGTTGTGATGTGGTCGATATTCCGACCACCAGGTTGTATTTGGCGGCAAAATGTGGTCAGTGTGATTGAAACTATTCATTTTCATAGACTTACGTGTTTTTGTTGTGGTGTGGTAGTGGTACGTGTGCCGTAATGTGTTTTTGGACGTTGACATCATGACATGAAAATAAAGTATCTTGTTACGACATTAATTTAACATTATTTCAATGCCAAAATAGCTGCTGCGTCAACAACTAGAGTATCATATTTGTATCCTAAATAAAGGAACTAAATATAATAAATTAAAGATCAAACTCCAAAAGCTTCAAAAAGCTCGTCTCGAATTTGAATCAACAGGAAAAAGCAAGTATTGTTGCAAAACAACGAAATAATTTAACATAATAATATTCAGCGGGACATGCGAGCCGTCCTCGGAATCAGTATGTATCGTTTCTAATTATTATAAATCTGTCGTCGCCAATGCGAGAGGACACTGTGTAGTCTTTTTACACCCAGCGAGTAATTTCACACGGACAAGTGTTAGGGATGGTAATTAAATGCTTCGATTTTATTATTGTGTGTGTCTGTTTTTTATTTGTGTACACTGTGCTTCATGCTCGGTGCATATTGTGATTAAAAATGTTCGGGAAGTTCGAATGTCGTGTTTGCGAGTTATTGTTTGTATGGTTTTATGAATCGTTTCGGGATTGTGTTGTGTTGTGTGTGATGTTGTTTAAACTTTTCTTTTTGGGAAATGTTGAGTTGTTTTATTTGTTTGTTTTCTGATATTTTGGTAGGGACGGTTGTACTTGAAGCAACGGGGTTCCGTTGCTTATCTACTTATTTATCCCTTTACCTACATAAAATAGATAAGATAAAGAACTTTACGAATTATATGATAGAATACGTAAAGTTCTTCATACTTGCAGATTATTGTAAAATAAATTATAATTATTCAGACTACTTAAGAGTCCTTTGGAAAAGCATAGTTATCATAATAATTTGGCATAACAATACTCGAGGGTAGTCTTTCATTCCGCAAAACGAATTAGGTACCTACATTTTCATCCCATATTTTATATATCCTTCAAATACAATAACATACAAACACACTGAAATAAATTCCATATTATCGAAAAAAACTCAACACTTAATTTCGTTACAAAACTAATGAGGTTATATACGTTCATATTTGGAATTAAATCTAAAACTCTTGATAAAAACAAAAACACTGTTTAAACGAATAACAATTTAATACTATATCAGTAACGTGTATTAAAAGTACCCATTCTAATAAAGTCGAAATACAAAGAGTTCTGAAGTGCTAGAGTAGCTAATTGGTTTGTGTTCAAGGCGTTATAGAATGCATGTAACTGTCAATGAACCATGATACCGCGTTGAGGCTTGCGTTTGCAATTCTGGTCTTTACATGTTATAATTTTACCCTTGAACTTCCAAGGGGAATGACGTTAAGGGATAACATGGCAATTTTATAGTTTAGATATCGCTATGGAAAAAAGTTTTTTCTGTTATCTACATATATAACGTCAACATCTACGATTACCACATGGCAATACGACACGATATTTACGCTGTTTATTCTACGCTCGGAAGTTGACATTAAGAACGTATGTGCATTGCTTCAGGGGCTGTTTCGAGTCATTAAAGATTTTTCCATTCATATCCGGGCTGTGCCCGGGACGTAGACGGATTTCGTTGCGACGGACCGCGGCCCAGTCAGGCCAGGGTATGAGTGAATCAACCTTTAAAAGATTGCGTTCGTTTAAATTTTCGCCATTTATTGCGTCGATCTTGTACTTTGGTTTCCCTAAGAATCTCTTTCACTCCTGATGAGAACTACAACGCAAAGAACTACACGCACTGTCCTTCTCTTCTGCATACGTGACCAAGTCCAATAACAGCTCATCCAATGACAAAGAGCATTGGTGAGAACTCTGTAATTTCAGAGACTTGCGTATCCAAACACGAATATCTATTGAAGAAAAAATTGTTCCGCATCTTTAGAAATCAAAATAGCAGGAGTGCAATGTTAATTGGACCGGGGCGCTAGGTGGACGACATCGGACGCCGGTCGCGCCTCGCCGAGCCCTGGTGCAGCCCTCTATTGAGGCAATGAATATGCCGTCACTCCTGTGGCACTATTGTGGATAGCTGTGTAAGGACTCTGAGAGGACGTTGAAGATTTTAGGTGAAAAAGTAATGCTCACCACAGATTTATTTGTTGATGAGATTGTTATGTGATCAAACGCGAGCATAGGCTCGAACAATCTCACCTGACGGAAAGTGATGATGCTATCGACGGTGGAGTAAGTTGGCATAGAGGTCATCTATTAAATGTAGTATGCCACTATAAATGTAATCAACTACAGGGCGTAAGTTTTGCATAAGTTGCCCATCTACTTAGGAGGTTCACAACACGCAACCGTTTGTACCTGTTGACAAAAAGTGTGAAAGTTTTTCAATGACAATTCTAAATCAAGACTCCTATACTTAATATTATTATAAAAAAATAGTGAGGTGATAAAATATGAGCGAAATTTAATGAACCTTACATAAAAACTGTGATTGTGGTTTGACACATTAGGTGCATTACACTATTGGAAAGTCTGGAGCCTGGAGTGCCAACCGCGTACCGTAAGACGTAGCGTTAGAAGGCCTCTCTGGTGAAGGTCGCGGGAATCCACTGGATACGAGACGCATAGGACCGGCCGATATGAAGAAATTTGGGGGAGACCTAAGTGAAATGATGATGGTGATGAATCTATATATGTAGTACCTACACTACATTTAAGCAACGTTTATCTGCCATAAATTTCCTTAAAAAAACGTCCCAACTACAAAAACTCCCACATCCTTGTATTGTACCTACACGCCTCATAGCAGTTTTCCTTCCCTCTATGGCGCTCCCATCATTCGTCTGCAAGCGGTCATTAGGCGCAGCTAAGTGGTTGGCGCGCCACGTGTCGGGTGTACGTCACCCAACGTTCGGTATTTTTACCCCACGACACTGAGTGAACGAAAGGTCACCGGTTCTGTACTTTGTACGTGAACTTAGACGGAAGTATTGAAGAGAATTTATGTAGTGTGTTTTTGATGATGTCAATGATTTATCCTCCCTATATTTACTTAAAATGCAGGTAGTATTCGTAGCAAGATAATATTGTTCTGCTAGGTTACGATATACAATTTTCGGATTTATCTTCTGAATGGACTTCAGTAAACATCATCATCATTGCAGCCAAAAGGCGTCCACTGCTGGACATGAGCCTCCCCCGAGAGTCGCCACTTCGACCGGTCTTGTAATGCTTCAGTACCATAAGCTTATGAACTAGATATTTTGATGGTACAGATTTTCATTCTCTCTTTTTTAATGATTCGCCGAAGAAGTCTTTAAAATAGCTATGTTTTTTATGCAGAAGACATTTGCAATGAAAAAAGTCTATCAATTTCTAAGAATCTATATTACAAGACATTATTAAACTTTGTTATGCTCTTGAAACTAAACTACGAAAGGGTTGGTTATACTTTCTTCAATTTAATTATTTATTATTTTATGTTAATAAATAGAAAATACATATTTTAGGCCTGCGGTGAAGATGACTCATCTGATTCTCTGAACAGAAACGTCTTTTTATTTCGTGGAAATTAAACAAAAGAATTTATCAACGTCAAATTCCGGGTACTATGTGAGTCAACTCAAAGGGAAATGTCGATAGGACCAGGGTTGGCAATCCATGCTAGTCTTGAGCAGATTGGATTCGTTGCTGGACTATATTAATTCCCGTTTTTATAGACTTCTATAACTATATTTTGGTCTTGCAAAATACTAGTAATTATAACGTATCATTTTGGGTATTTATAAAAGCTTAATAACAACTTAATAAGCAACGCACTTGTAAAATGCTTGAACATTGTTGATTTAATTTCAACAGTCAACGTTTGGGTTGACTAATGTAATTTGTACCATTATTAATGAACACTAATGAGTGATCCGTGAATATTGCGCTAATAACCGCTTCGACAAAATTGTACTTGAATTGTACCATACAATAATTCACGATCAAATTCAAGTTCAATTTTGTTAATTCGAGTGACAGACAGTGAATAAAGTGGTAATTCGACTGACAAACAGGCCCAAATATATTATAGATCCATTATAGACCTAGTTTTGTTGGTAGTTTTTTGCGTGCTCACCTGTTTATAGAGTTGTTAATGTACTTGGAAGAAGCTATTTTCCACTTTTTACGTGGTATGGAATAAGGATGGAGAAAAGTTAGAGTGTTTCAACTCTCGCTCTTTTATTGCAAGGGGGTTCCAGGAAGACTTACGGGGTCTAATGACAGATATTCAAAAGCAGTTTAACTCAACACTGAAAATAGAAGATTTATCAGTGAACTTAAGCCTAATCCAATATAACTCCAGATCCCCTAACTCTCTGCCGGGGTTGTGGAATTTGTTCTAAAGAGTCACCGCGGCCCTGGAACGCAAAGGGCTTTAGAAAGAACACGAATGAGTTTTAGCCAATAAGAATCTGACACCCCCTTCCGCTCCACCCAGAGCGAAAGAATTATTTTGATGATGTCTCATTCTTAAAAAAATGAAAAAAGGATTACCTAACTCTATCAAGTAGTGGAGATAGAGAATTTCCAAAATGAAAGTACAAAAGATTTTCTATCAATACTCAGTTTAGACCCTCGGACTATCGTTATAATAAACTGACCCTCCACCACAGATGTTGATAGCCCGAGCTAATTTATACAACATTACTAGTACTTTAATCAATAGTTAACGCGAGCCCTAACACCGTGCGTCGCACACAATTCTCATTAAAGCTAAATACACAATAATTAATACATTTGCCCTTCAGTAGGTGTTAAAGTTTATCGGTGTACACTTTTTTTGTGCAACTATCGACGGAAGCGACTGATATGTTATCGGTTCTAGTGATCGCGGTACTCTTTATGTGTTTATCACAAGCTTTGTACCGCGGTTTGGCTTAGGTTTTTAATTCTTACTTGTATGTAGGTATTGCTGTCGGTTTGTGAGGCTTCATCTTCTTTCGGTGCCCAATTCATGATGTTTGGCTATTAACTTTAAATATTAACAACGCTTTTCCTTCACCTTTTTTTTTCGACCAATACCTGGTTTCCATAAGTTGGCCATAAGTATCAGTTGCAGCAAGTTATACCTCTCGGAAACTTTCCATGGCAAAGTTTGTACCTATGTATTCATGAGTAAGTTGAGTCAAGCTAAACTTACAAGCAATGTAGAATTGTGAGTAAGGTCTCTCTCAAACTCTTGTGCAAAACATGACAGCTAGTATCTCCAGTGCCAAAACTCGTGTACCTTAAAGGTTTTGTGTTGTTTAGTTGACGTGGCTACAATGGACCTAAAAATTAAAAGACTGTTTAAAAAAATGGATGGCGAGGCTAAAATAAATAATAACACCCGCACAGATCGATCTTCAAGATTCAGCAACGACCTGCCAGGGTTGCGGAATTTGTTCGAAAGAGTCACCGCGGCCCTGGAACGCAAAGGGCTTAAGAAGGAACACGGATGGGTTTTAGTCAGTAAGAGTCTGACACGCCCTTCCGCTCCACCCAGAGCGTAAGAAGTCATTTGATGATTTCCCAACCTTAAAAAAAAAAAAAAAAGATTCAGCAACGATTGCCGAGGTTGGTCTGTGGATGGGTGACCATCTTAACATATCGAGATTCCTCCGTGCCTCGGAAAGCACGTTAAGCCGTTGGTCCCCGCTGTCATTTGTAGATCTGTGGCAGTCGTTACGGATTGTCAGAAGCCAGAAAATCAGACACCTGTTGTTAAATGTCAAGCTCCAGGTGTGCTGCTGGCGGTCTTGGCTGTTACGTAAAACTACTTCGTGGTATGAAAAAACTGTGTTGCTATAGGTACTGATTATAGAAGATGACCGATGTGTGCGCACGATGTTAACGTCGGCAAGTGAGTGGTCACCGCGGCTGTCCGACGATGGTGACCGCGGTGAGGCGAAGAAGTACCGTACTACCCAGTTAATGGGTTGTGGAGGTCTGGTAGACTGAATCCGGTTTGACTGGGAGCCGACCTCAATATAGTTGGGAAACGATGCTGTTGGGCAGATGATGACTAATTTAAAAAAATAGACGATAGAACTTACATATTATGTTCTAATGCTGTCAATATCATGGTCGGAAAGCGACTGAGATAAAGTCAAAAGCCTCTTGACAAGGTGACATTCTATAGGCGAAAACAATTACATACACACCAAGACACGTGGTCGACTGTCGCTGTTGCCAATATAATTTTCACTTTGTAATAATTACCTTGAGCTGTACCCAAGGTAACATCATCGACAATCATTTAGAAAAGAAGAGGCAGATCTAATCAAATGACTATACGACTTGCCTAAAAGATGATTGAACTGTGGAACCCAGTTACAAAAAATACTTTCTATAAAACAAATAGGAACCTACCTGTTTGAGTCTGATCTCGAACCAGTGTGAAAAGCACAGAAAAATCAATTAAGGTAAGCTCTAAAGTTGATAATACCTATAAACCTGCCTTGAGTACCGACTCAATGTGCACGGATTCAATATTAAATACATAGTCCAACGTGCTAAGTGAGACGGATTAACCATAATGATGCAACAATTTCTCGATGTACAACGCTCAATTGAGCTAAACAAAGCAAATAAGCGAAAACAATACAACGGCTTTTACTAGGAAACAGAGCCCCTATTTTCCTGGAATCGTTGAGAAATAACAAAATAAATCATTCTGTAATAATACTAAACGCTTAAAGGATGTTCGATCAATTAGTGCTCCATTGCAATATTCTGTGCTAGACAAAGGAACGAATTATGAAATGTTTTATTCAGAAGAATTGTTGGCTTTAAAGACTTTACCTATTTATAAAGAAGCATCGCAACTAGATACCCACTTAAAAATGATTTCTTCCGTTTTCGCCTAATTTTTTCGCCCACTTTTGGAAAAATAGAAAATTTCCTTTTTCGCCGCATTTTAAACAAAGCTCCGTTTTCGTCCATATTTCATGTGTTTCTCAGTTACAGTTATTAATATCTACACATCAACACAATGCATTACTCGAGATACCCACTCAAAAAGATCTATTGAAGTCTTAACCACACCAACGTAGTGGACAGCTCAAACATGAATCAACCTGTATTTATCGTCATCTCAATAGTCCTTTCTAGCCACATAATCTTTCTCAGCAAATATCCATTATTTTCACTATCCCTTTAATCGTCCACATTCATACAAAACGCATGGAAAAGTCTCGCGTTTTGCAGCAGTAAGCGTCAGTCCACTGATGGCGCAAAACACATTCAATAATGAATGTACCTATGTACTTATCTGTATCTGCCTAGCTCGTCCGCAATTAATTGTATAATAATGAAGGCTTCGGATTTCAGTCTAGATTACAGGCGGTACACAGATCGATGCATCCACGCGATTTCCAAATAGACAACTCAAACAAATTTTGGTTGGTAGGTATGAGTCATGTAAATTGTAGTAGAAAATGGCTTCGACGATAGTGTAGTAGATGGCTACTGATGACTGCTATAGATAAAAAAAAACGCTGATGCAATGAAGTCCAAATATCAGAAGCTTACAATTATGGACCCATTAATGATATTTTAATCCATATTGCTGGAAAGTTAATTACTGTTACACGTCCATATGTGCGCATTCGTCTAGCTCCGGCTCGGTATGGAGGCAAGGTAAGTTTTTTTTCTGATTATATTAATCTTTCATTGCGTTATCTAAGACAGTTGAATCGTTTCTCTAGGGACTCGTCGAGTTTTACTGCCTCGCCTACTTTTTTTCTAGTAGCCGCCACTGTTGACTGTGGGCTTCAGAAGTTACAGTAGTTAGAAAAATGTGGCGAGCTTTATTGTTCATATTATTTTTGCGGCCGCTATACCACGGGCGTAGATGGCTTTCGCGGTGGGAGGGGGGATTTCCGCGGGTTTGTGACGAACGAGTACGTGTCTGAATAAGCGTTGCCAGATCCAGTATGTCAAATTACAGGACGGTACAGCTACAATACAATAGCCACAAAAAACGAATATATCTTGTGAATCACCATTTTTTTACACCCACCGCATGGTTAGTTTAAAAACGACAATATAAAAAATAAGAACACTCTATTTTACGAAGATAAAAAATCTTACACTAATAATTCATTGCAATTGTAATGAAAGTTCGGCTTTTCTTTTGAGTTGGTCATCCACACAAGAAAACGAGATACTTTGCCCCTTATAGAAATAAATAGTACCTACCTGAGAGTATTGAAAGACCGAGCAGAGCGAGTTCGATTTTTTTTGTAAAATTTTCTTGGAAACCTTAGGTTTACTTTTGATAATTACGTCGAAAATAATAGACGGTATTGGTTCAAGAGCCAGCGAGGCGAACTCGAAATGTTTGCACTCTATCTCGCAGGTTTCGAGCTTTAGGGTTCTTTTAAACATTTACAAAATAATATAGTTATAGTTAAAAAGTTAGTAGTAAAAGTTTAGCACGCCGCCTCGAATAGGTACCTGTGTAAGTTTTCTTTTCACCATTGATATAGACACAGCAGTTCCTTTGTGTCATGAAGCAAAAAAAAAAATAGCAATAGGACAATATAGGTCACCGGTGCGAGCGAAGCGAGCCCGATAATTGAAGTAGCTTTCACAGATAAGCTTAAAAAGTAGAGTTTTGCCTGGGTCTGTCTGTAAGTCTGAATACGTCCAACATCCCGCAATTTTTATTTCCGTCATCTAAGAGAGGAGGGGGGGGGGTCCAGACTCCCTAAACACCCCCCTTATTCCTATTATCTACTATCTTATCCCTATACGCCCAAGGCCCTTACCAAGTGAACAAGAAAAACCACTCTCATAATATAAAACAAAGCAACATTTGTTCCGTACAATAAATGTTGCTCCCTTTCATTTTTTTTATTACGGGCAACTATATTGAATGTAGTAGGTACTGGTCGATATCAATTTTAATTATAACGAGTTATCGTAGTACACAAGTACATAATAAAAACAATAGACGTGTAGTCATAATTCATATCGGACTTACTAAGGTTACATTTTTTATTGTCACGTAAAGACCAGCAACGCTATTATGCAATGGAATAGCTTTTCTGCGCTTATCACACGAGGGCAATAATAGTGACGGATATTGAATAATATTATATAATTAATCAATGAATTAGACTGTTAATTTCACGTAGGTTCTCTAAAGGGATAATGGAAATGTCTCTTAGAATAGAAAATCCAGGGTACACTATTTAAGAAACTGAATATCTCGTATTTCTCGGGGTACATCGACGACGATAAAAATAAGTTTTCCTAACCAAACGATGTTCCAACTGGTATCCACCTAAGTCTGAACTTTTACCTTCTTGCGTAGCTCACACAATTCACAACTTTAATCACAACCGAAATAAATTCGGTATGTTTAACTTTTTGAACGCCAGAGCATAAACACATCAGCGTGCCCCGCGCCAAGCCACAAATTCGCCTCACTTTTTGTCACATGTTTGTGACGTTTGGCGTACAGGGCACGCGCTTGCTTGTCATGTATACGTGACAGTGACGTTCAAAAGGTTAAAAAGTCTGTATAAATACTGTTGCATTGACGATCGATTACATGAATTTGTGTGCTACCTACGCTAATGTAGTAATGCAAAATAGGACCTCATAGTTGAGCTACTTCTAAATCTTTGTCGTAATGTTCAGCTCGTTTCTAAGCTTACTCTGCGATAAATCTTTTGCAATGAAACAATGACTCTAAGACCGCGTATCCAACTGCAAGCAATTCGTATGCAAGTATGTCTAACTTTGCGGGGTTCGATCAAGCGATTGATCACATTAGATATATCTCGGTAGCTTGTAATGTAATGCAACTTGCATGCGAGTTAGTTGTAGGTGATAAATGGCTTATGGTCTCCACTAGAACATATTTATAGACATGCATAGGTTACCCCCTAGGGCGGGATTCAGTAAAAACATGAATTAATAAATAGCAACCACAATAGCATGTATACTACTATAATTTCTGATATTAATCAAATTAAACTGACGTTTCTTGTGGCAATGCCGACGACACCTGCTTCGAACTTTTAATTTTTTACACAAACAAAGTGCTTACCGTCACATTAATTAGTTGTATCTTTTAATCGAACACATTAGAAACCCGAACACTTTTGAGTCTAAGTAGGGACTTAGACACGTAAAGGGCATGTTATGTACGTACTTAGACTTTGGTTTTAGGCATTGTGTTACTAGGAGTAGCTAGTCTTTTATTAAACATGATACGTACAACAAGAATGCTGAATATAATTTTCTTCTTTGTAACGATATTTAGTAGAGTTTCTGATATGCGTTAGCTAGTCCAACACTGGTATTCTTATTCTTCCTCTCTCTTGCCTAGTTTCTGTGGGATCGGCTTTTCTTGTTTTGTGGCGCCAAGACAATCTGTCCTAGGTTGTGATGTCGGGTCGGGCAGTTCTTATTTTGATAGAAACTTCGTCACACTGGTCCACCACGTAGCAGGTCGTCCTCTACTTCTCTTCTGTTCAGGTAGTTGCCTGGTTTTTTTTACGACATAACTCTAGTTTCTTCGGATCACGTGACCATACCATCTGAGCTAGCTTTCGGTCAGTTTCTCTGATGGAGGGGTGATTTGGAGACTACCACAGACATGCTCGTCTCGTATTTGGACCTCATGGCTCCTCCGGACCACCTCAGCATTTTCATCTCCGCAGTGTGAAACTTTTGTATATGAGTTTTTTTCACTGGCCAACAGTCTAAACCTGGTACCTATAGTACGTAAAATAATGTTTCATTACAAGGCTTTATTTCAAGGCCTACATTAATATTAGTATTGAGCAAACCAGCTGCTACTAACTAAGTAGCTAGCTTGGCGAAGTAGACGAGCAAACTTTTCGACTTATGAACATTCAACTTTAATTTCAAAAGGTAAGTTGTTAAATTCACTCAATCATGTGGACTCACAAAGCTTAACACGATTGTCACACTATGGCGCATTGGCCCAATCAAATAAATTGATATTGATACGATTCGATTGTTGATAAACGTTATTGAGCCAGAGTTACCTTGTTAAATTTAATTTAATTTCAGAGCGTAGCTACCTCCGTATCAGTGGGCTCCCAAACTACAGGAGCTGGTGTGTGGGCCGAAAAATTACAACCTCAAACTCTTATTGATTAGACAGTTATTGCTAAAATGAAATATAAATTCTAATTTATCGGCTCCCTTTGATCGCTCTTGGCTCTTTGGCTTAGAAGAAGAAATATACTCTATCTCAATCTAAATTGCTCAAGTTTTGCCAAGAAGTTGGGTCGCATAGAAAAAACCTTTTAGCATGTAGCAATTACCAGCTGTTGTCTGATACCAACCGCGTCAATGGCGTAAATAATATTTTAACTAATAATAATTCACATTTCGGCAACCCTATGCGCGCAAGCTTGTCTAATAACTGCCAAACAGGTGCGAACGCCCTCACACTCCCCGGCTTGCCCCAAAGTTTGTACGTGTCATTAAATTGCTCGGTTTCGTGGAGAGGTATGAAATAAACAGAGAAAAAGACAGAAAGGAAAAGGCCGTTTTGGTATTCCCAAAAAGAAAGTTTTCGAATGACGAACATTTTAAAAGTATGTAGATATGTATGTATGAAGACTCTTAAATTGGTAACATTTGTAGTAGGCAGATCATTCCTCAGAGTCGCGGAATTTGTTCGAAAGAGTCACCGCGGCCCTGGAAAGCAAAAGGCATTAGGAGGAACACTGATGGGTTTTAGTCAGTACGAGTCTGACACTTCTGCTCCGCCCGGAGCGGAAGGAGTCATTTGATGATTGTCCTATCCATTAAAACAAGGTAGATAATTTCTGGTCGCGACTCTTTCAACTAGCATTTACCACTGGCACACGTGTCATTAACTTTTGCTGAAGACCTCCTCGTGCCACAACATGCCATTCAAGCTAGGTTTTAAAGATACATAGGTACGTCTTTCACAGTCCTCGTTTCTACCTGCAAGCAGCTCGCATGCAAGTTGCAACTCTTTGCCGATCGTGTCTCGAAATGTAATTTTGCATGTAAGTTTCCTGCAAGTGGAAACGTGGCCTCATCGTCGTTGACTTAAATATTTGCGACGGTCGAACTTTTAGCTTGGGACGGGG
This sequence comes from Mamestra configurata, assembly GCA_002192655.3. Classification (NCBI taxonomy): domain Eukaryota; kingdom Metazoa; phylum Arthropoda; class Insecta; order Lepidoptera; family Noctuidae; genus Mamestra; species Mamestra configurata. Next base: position 217,633 of record NDFZ01005218.1, on the reverse strand, counting down.
CGCCTTATCTACACTTATATAATAAAGCAGAAGAGTCTGTTTGTTTGTTTGAACGCGCTAATCTCTGGAACTACCAGTTGGATTTGGAAATTCCTTTTTGTTTATGATAGTCAGCTACATTTACGGAACCGGAATAGGAAAAAACGGGATATGCGCGTACGAAGTTGCAGGCAAACGCTAGTTATCAATAAATCTGCCTAGGCTTATTAGGTCGGCTTCAGTCTAACTGGATGCAGCTGAACACCAGCATGGAACGACTGCTTATCTGACCTCCACAATCCAGTCACTGGTTTCCACAATACCCTTTGGGAAACCTAGTCTCCGATTTCCAGGCTTATGACTACGCGTATCTACGAGCTACGTAACTACTATCAAAGATCTAAAAATAACAGCTGGTCCAACATCGACCTCCACAAGCGGTGTTAACCTTGAATATCGACGCGTGCGGCTGTCGTTATTTAGCCTCAAGCTCCTCGTTGGCGCTATATATTGACTGGAATTCGTCTTTTGGCAAAGTGAAGGTCCGTAAGGTAAACTCCAACGCGTGACGTGACAGTGAAAATCTATTCAAACATACCGATATTGTTGATTTTAGGAATACGGTACGGCTTTTCTACGGGAGTTAGTGATAGCGTGACGGTTGGCAGGACAGAATGGAAGTAATAAACGTGTTGCGCCGACCCCAAGTAACATGGGATAATGGCAAAAAGATGATGATGATACGACTTTTCAAAATAAAACGCGTTACTTATTTAATAGAAAACAGGAGTAATTTTATGAACTTACATTATTTTGGTTGTGGACCAAAGGCTTTCTTAATGTTTCTTTTATGGTAAAAAATGTTTCATTTCGTATTTTCTGTGGATTAATTTCGATATTCTTTGCCTTGTTGGTTTGGTTGCCGCAAGCGCTACTGCAGTATACGAGGTCATAGGTTCGATACCCAGATTGGGACTTTTACCCATCTGGAATTTTTCATTAGCAGCTTGGAGTTCGGCTTTGTGCCAAACAATAGGCTCGTCAGAGCCACCTGTTTTATGGGACTTAAACATAATTGACAAAATAGGTTTACTCCTTTTTATCGTGATCGTTCCACTCCTGGGCGGTTGCAGGGGCTTGTCAGACTCATACTGACTATAAATCACACGTTGTTCCACAGCTACCTTTGATCGAAGCGCTGGAGTGCTTGTGCATTTCGTCACGCTCCCCCGACCAGTTATTGACCCGCATGAATTCATGCAGATCTCATCAGCTTCTGCGGCCGCATACGGTTACTATTTCTCTAGAGAGGAGCGCGCGGAACACGGCGCGCCGCCGCCGTCTCGGGCCTTTGTCTGTTCAAGCAACGGACAGACTCCCCAAGTCGATAACCTGCAGACCGCACATTATGTTATTCACCTCTGCCTGAACCCTTCGGGGTATAAGAATTTGAGATCTGTGAAACAAGAGGATCATAATTTCATAAGTATATTTATTTTCTTACTAAATGCGAGACTAGGTAGCTATAATAATAAAGGTCATTAAGCTAATTAATATTTCAGTTTTACTGTTGCAAGAATATACGCTTTTATAAATCATAGTGTGCAATACACAAACATTCCTTTGTTTCAGAAATAGTTTTTTTTATTTATTTGATACATTAAAACACAAGCGCACAGAGGCGGACTAAAATGCCTTAGGCGTTTTCTACCAGTCAACCTTTGGGTGATGCACAGACTAATTAGTGGAAGGGTAAAGTTGCTTAAGTCGTACCCCTAAGGGTAAATTACTGTATTTTTAGAGTAATTAAAATTATTTTTTTTTTTAGGCGTTCAAATATCTCCATTTATTTAGCTTTCAAGCTGCTTTTATAAAATGCAAAAACTTTTATCAAAATGATTTTATTAGTCCTTTTTCAAAAAAGTACCTTCGGTACGATTAAGGCACCTGGTTTCCTCATTCATACCCTCTATCGCCTTAGTTGGTGCTTGCGTTAAAAATTCGGAAATCTTAATATATATATTTCTTGTTGTGTATGTCACTGAACTCCTCCTAAACGGCTGGACCGATGTTGATGAAATTATTTGTGTGTGTTTAAGGGGGTTCGAGAACGGTTTAAATTCACAATTGGACCCGATTGGTGGCGCTGCAATCGAAATCTATAATTGTTTGTCAGACAAAAAGCAAACGTTCGGACAGGACAACGTCTGTCGGGACCACTAGCGATATATATAAACTATAAATGCAATAATATCTGAAATAGCAACATAAAAAGATGGTGATAGTATTCCTAGATATTGCGAGTAGTGCGACATCCCATGCGCGTACCAATCAATCAAGCGAGAGGAAGTGCTACAGATAGGTAGTAACCTATCTGTAGCACTTGCTCCCGCTTCATCTTGCTACCGATACTGATTGCGGTGCGTATAACGCGGCAACATCAACACCACGGCTCTAATAATAGAGCTGTGGTGTTGGTGCATAAGATGACGCGTTATAATACGTCATCGGTTTCAGAAGGAAAGCAAAATTCAGTCTTTGATATTAAATCTACGTTCAGAAGCAAACAGACTCGGTCTACCCAAATATCAATTTAAAACTAAAAGGATCTATACTTACGTTCCTATGTTACTGTCAAAAAAAGCTACCAATGTAATTTGATTACCTACCTATAGGCCATTTTCACTTAGCTGCACAATATAATCCAAATCCATCGTCTAGAAGAAAACTTACCTATCTAATAAAAATGGAGGTCCGAATCCGCACTCATCAGAAGACATAACATAAAAAATACATATCTGCACAGTCATCTATAGGCGCTTTAACCCGTGGTACACACGGTCACCCGCGGGCTACAACGCCGGGCCCAAGCGCCAAGCACGCGACTCCCCCTCGTGAGCGCTCACCCTTGCCTACATAGACCTCGTAAAATTTTATACCATTCTGATAAGATTAGTCAAAAATACATAGAAATAATTCCACAGTGTTTACGAGGTCCGTAATTTTTTATGTGTTTTTAGATAACTGACTGTTATAAAAATGCGAAGAGGAAGTGGAATGCGTGGATGGGTTACGCTCGGAGGTACCTAAATTCGTGTACGCAAGGCCGTTGTCAAGGATTCTCGAGGGGTCGATCCCTTTTCTAAACTTCTGAAACGTTTGATTCGTTAATGTCAGCTTTAACAGTAGATACTTATCTGTTTCTTCTAATGAATTGGCATTTACTTTTGGTATACTTGTTACAATTATTTTGGTCTTTTGCACTCGTACTTCGCAACAAAGGACCAAATATTTAGTTTTTTTTTTTAATGAATACGGATCTCGGGTTGATCAGTTCACGGGTTAACCACCATGACCTTTAAATGATGGGTGATGACAATACCGTATATACCACATCCCTATTTTATTGATCCCTAGCTTTGCTTTGCTCCGAAACATGGCGAGATGTGTTCAGTTTCGCCCTCTATCGGATCGAGAGGTAAATCGTTATAGCTCAAGAATCAAACGGAGTGTACGGAGTACAGTGAACGGAGAGAATTTAAAGCCAGCAAACTGTTTGAGCGTTTTGAGCAGTTTTAGACTATAGGTAGGTGGGTATTATGGCGCTTACGTTTTGTTTTTTTGTTGAGTTTTTTTAGCTGTTTTGAGTTATTGGCAGGTTAAACTGTGATTGAGTGTGAGTGAAGGTTTTATTGTAGGTAGGTAGGTAGATATTAAAAAAATAGCAAGTGTGTGTTTGTTCTATTAGGTATCTACTAACTATATACAAAATAATAATTAGATACGAAAAGAAACCTACTTACTTAAAAGTTTGTGTTAAGTGTACTAAGGTCTAAATTATTGATGAATAATGAGCGGATTATTATAATAATAATTTTACTCGAATACAGTATAAAAACCGTCCTATTTTATACATTATCATTGGTAAAACTAATGAAGTAATGACTACTAATGACAAAATAGGACGGTTTTCTGCACAATATAAAATAGTTTGCTAAAGTTCTGAGTCGTACTAATAAATTGTGTTGCTCTTGTTAAAGAGACACAAGTCTTACATAAAGAAATTATCCAATTTCAAACAAACATCTTTTCTACGAACGAGCCTAAATACCGCGTCTCAAAAGGCTCCTGTTCTTTAAATAATCGATCCTTTACCGCAAACCGTAGCTGTATTTACAGTAACTTGTGTAAGGCTTTATTCAATAACTTACTTAAACTTTTAAGACGCAACGAGATGCAATGCCCCGTATTCGTAAAAAAACTAAGCTCAAAATACGATATCTAATCGTATAAGATATGTCACTTTCGTACTGCGGCCGACATAGAATATCTAGTTCGAGTCTCGAATACTCATTGTTACATCCCACTCACACTTATGCGATTAATCTAAAAATGAAAGAGACGCTAACACAGAACAAAAGTTTGGAATTCAAATCGGATTCGGAGCGTGCGCACGTGTCATTGGTGGGTTAGTATGCAGAGGCGTGGCAACGTCTCACGGCGCCCCTCAGATGTCCGCCGCCCGACAGTCGCGCGTTACAAGTACGAACAGTTGAATGCTTGCGCGCTCGCTGTCAGCGTACCATTCGCGACGTTGCCAGTTCGCCGCGATTTAGGAGGTAAATTTGAAACTGAATTGATTTTCACGTAAGATGTGGTAATGTTGGAACAAGTGGACTGTCGCATTGGTTTAAAAACTTTTTGAGATCAGTTTCTATGGCAATATCTGAGTTATTGATGACTGCTAAAAGTTTCTTGTTGTTACTTTGGGGTAAAGTTAAAGATAAGTATTGAAGCTGTCATTAAGTAACTTAAAAAGTATAACTTTATCATTTCATGATTTTTTTTACGTTGGCTAGGAACAAATCTCTAAAACGAAATCGGGGATTTCAGAAAATAATCTGCAGAAGTATTTTAACGTGCAATACCTATATAAATAGTGTTACATCATGATCACAAAAAAGGAAGGTACACTGAATTCCTTGATACGCTTTCATTGCTTGTATAACCTACCGAAATGATTAAAAAAATGTTGCATATTTTTTTCATAAGTCTGTTAATAGTTAGAATTTAAAAGTAGTTTTATACAGTAAAAGTTTTTCTCAGACGTAGCTCAGAACTCTTTGAGTTTATTTCGAGGAAAGAGTCGTGACTGGATAAGTGAATGTCCCCAAGAAGTGTACTTAGCTGTAGCTTCTACTACCTACTATCATTAACTACAGCTAACTTTATGGCTGATTTTAAATACCTTTGCTCTGTGCTGCAAATATTGTGTTTAGATTTGTATAGCTGCTCTTCTTTTTGAATACTCATTGCACAAGCTAGGGAAATGTTTTCCGTTAGTTAGGTATATTTTTTATACTGCAAATTCGTCGAAAAGCTGGAAAAAATTAGAGTGAACAGGCTTCTTCTGGGTAAACTCGCTCCATCGTCGACTTTGTCTCTGTCATCTATGACCTAGACTAGAGTCAAGAGCAAACCCATATTAAATAAAAA
>NDFZ01005218.1:135681-211717 GCA_002192655.3 Mamestra configurata | reverse complement strand
AAAAAAAAAAAAAAAAAAAAAAGCATTAACTTATAAAGATTATCAGTTTGATGTTGATCCCTACCTACTATAAACATAATTAAAGCACTTACTTATCTCATATAAATAGCTGAGTAATTTATCATACAATTGCCTTTCATTTTGGTTAGGTACGTTCCTACGTATCGATCAAAATTATTGTTTCAAACATAGTTAGGAACTGCCTTCAAGAAAATCCTTTCGATTCCTTTTTTGGAAAGCAGATAAATGTCAAGCTGTTTGGGTTCTAATCAATGTTATAAGTTGACAGCAGCAGCCTACAGGTTGTATTGTTCTCCTTACTGAGCGGTCGTGATTCTTGGTCACTACGAGTTCTATAGCACTGCAGCAGTGCTATTCTGGACATATTCAGTTCACCATGGAAATTAAGTTGAACTGAGCAGTCTATCGCTGCAAGGTGGAAAGACAGTTCACTTCACTTCACACTCACGTCATCTATGGTTTTACGGTGACATGACAAGCTTTCCAGTTTTGTATTCTTCCTCTTTTTGTGTTGATTGACTCATATTAAATTTTATACGATCAGTATTGAGCAACCTGTAGGTTTAGAACTTGGAGGGTGCATTTGTAGTGTGTTATGTATTGTTTTAACTCGTCTCGCCTCAAAATTAGTGCGCTTCGGAAGTTAAATTTTTATATTTGAATAGCTTTTGCCCGTGGCTTTGCCCGCCTGAAAATTGAAACAAAGAGCACATGTCCTATTCAAGAGCATGCTCTAGTCGTGTGCCAAGTTTCAACCAAATCTGTTCAGCGTTGAAGAGGTCCCAGCCAGACAGTACTTTCGCATTCACAATATTAGTATACCAAATTATTTTTTAAAAAGTTTTTCCTCTACATTATCTTACATTACCGACCTAGCACCAATCTTGTTTTTAGGTATTCAATGTAACATATATAAAGTGCAAGCTTTACCTAAAACTTGAGGATAAATATGAGAAATATATTTAGGTAGACATGGTACCTATGTTCAAAAGGATGTTTGACTATTTTAAAAAATCTTCATGAATGAACACCTTTAAAACGTGTCACAGAATAAACGTAATACCTACCTGAAAAGGGGTCATTGTAGACATCATTATGAACAACCTTTACTATGGGCCCAACACTGAAATCGCGAATAGAAAATTGACTGAACCATTCGTACATTAATTTCTGTGCGCATATCTCGACAAAATGTACCGAACAACTGATATTTTTATCGGGATTTCGGGATTTGTCCCATAGTTAAAGTTATTCATAATGTTGAGTTCAATGACCCCTTTTCAAGTGTTGCGTTTATTCTGTTAAATGTTGTAAGTATTTATTAGAACGAAATAAATTAATAAAAATCGGAGGAAAATTAAAACGCTTTTGAAGTTATTCTTCTAATACTTATCACGCAAAACGTCATTTGTACTGGATGGCGCAAATTCATTACTTCGTGCCTTGAGAGTGACGTCACTCGCAATTAGTATTGCCTGATTGTCATTGATTTTAAAACACTAATCACTTTGTAATTTTCTGAGATTTTTAAACATTTTTTAATGTGTCTTGCCTTTTCCCTGGGTTAAAGGACATGTGAAATATTCTATTATATATGGGTTTACGAAACTTCAAAGATTTAGAAGGTCACACGTCAGGGATAACACTTTAATCTTGAACTGGAATTCCAATAGTTCCAATACAATGCGACCTACTATCTATCTACTTAGGTTCAGTGCCTGGTAGGTTATCTGTTTTTTTTTTTTTATTCTGCCTTTGTTGGGGTAAGGGATAGGTATTCTAAGTTTCTTATATTTCGTCTTTCGGTTTCGAGAATTATTTATTTTTGTTGGTAATAAAGAAATAAATAGCTATGTCTACTGTAAAGTTAAAGTCTAATAACCCTACTTATGAAGAGGCGTACTTGAATCTCCTTGTTCCAATATTACAACTTCATTTGAATTGAGATCTTCAAGACTTCAAGATAGCTCTTGATGTCTTGAAGGTTCCAATGGTTGGTGATGTAGGCACCCTAGAAAATGACATCACTGTAGCCCCAGGGGACCTCGCCCGTGGTACTACTTAGTAATTATATGAAACAAAACTTGTTAATGATTATACGAATACTTATTTACGCCATACGGCTAATAAGGGAGCTTAATGCATGACTGACATGTTAAACAAAGCCAACTTTTTTCTATTCATTTTTCGAACACTATTTTTCTGCCAGATGCTTCCAAAGTTCCAACGACTAACTTGTCTTCCATTGAACTGCAACCAAGGAGTTTATAGTATCTACAGAGGGCAAATTCTCTTAAAAAGCGTTAAAAAATCAAGTCGCAATATGATCTCAGCGACAATGTCAATTTTTTTTTTAAATTGTACTTTTGTGGAAATTAGAAGCATTTTTGACAGTTAAACATATGATTGACTCTCCGAGCCAATTCTACTTATGTTAAAGCAACGTTCACATCTCGGTCGAATTCTGTCAAAAAATCCTTAATTTCGATACCTACATTTTTGACAGATTGCGACTGACATGCAAATGCGAACGTTGCTAAAAAAAACTGGCCAATTGCAAGTTGGAATTGCACACGTAAAGTTCCGTACCATAAGCCGAAAAAAACATGTTTCTTGTATGGTTGTAAATAAAAATAAAAGGGGCCCCTTTTATTTTATTTTATTTCTAGTATTTGTTATAGCGCCAACAGAAATACATCATTTGTGAAAATTTCAACTGTCAAACTATCACGGTTCATGAGATACAGCCTGGTGATAGACGGACAGACAGACAGACGGATAGCGGAGTCTTAGTAATAGGGTCCCATTTTACCTTTTGGGTACCGAATCATAATTAGTAGAATTGTCACTCAGATTTTCATAGATGTCTAGAATAACAACAAAATATTACTTGTTATTGTTCCAATCAATGATGCTTTTTTGAAATGACGTACACCAGGTGGCAGCTCTGAGGCATCAAGTCCAGGCACCTGTCAAAATGCTCATGTTCCGCCTTTAGTTAAATTGATGTAAACGTCATGATTACATCATATGTTACAAATAGATCTATCGTCAAGTGGCGCCAAATGGAGGCTTGTTTTTTTTCTGAACACTCTATTGTTTGTAGAAAAGTTTTTCTTCGAATCCCAAATACAGAAAAAAATGTATAGAGACTAGATGTACTGGGTACTCTTCAGAAAATCATAAAATATTAATATCCAGTAATACTTTCTACTGAACAAAAGCCTGAGCCCTTGAAATTTTGATGCTTGTTTTTTAGGGTTTTGTCAATTTCTGCGTCTCAACAGATAGTGCGCACGGTAACTTTTGTCTCCGTAACTAATTTGTCTCTCACGTCAAGTCTATGGGATTACATGAAAAGTCTCCCAGCTAACGCGTCGCTACATACGCGCACTTTCATATATAAACCTTGAAGTGAGAGAAATTAGTTGCGGAGACAAAAGTTGCTCGTGCGCCCTATTTATATACTATTTCTTATAGTTTCGATAGTTTCGCCATGCCCGTCTGTCTGTCCGCGGTTTAGCTCAGAGACGCTTCGCATCGTCTATCCCATGGTGTGTCGTTGAATAGGTCGTTTAAAACTATTGCGGGTGTCCGAAGAATTTTTCCCTCCAAGAATCCATTTGCGAAATATTAAGCTTTAAAGTGCTAATTTTTGTTAGAGTCAAGTGTTCCCCCCCACTCTGCCAGCTAAACGGTTGTTTGTGGAGACGTGAAAAATTCATGGTACAATCATAATAATTATAACGAATAGGAAAGGAAAACTATAACAGCTAGGTAGGCTTTACAAGTTAACGAATAATGGTCGACCAACCTATAAAATGGACTTGGAGAAGGAAATTTTCGTACAAATTCCTTTTCAGTTACCATCGTCCTACGTGGGCCCGTTTTTAACCGTTAAACCGCGAACTCAATTAATATATTCATAGATAGAATCAAACAAAAAGCACCATTCTAAGTCGGCAATTGTGACGTGCAACTAAGGAACCCTACACTGCGCGTGGCTCGACATGCACTGGGCCGGTTTTTCATCTAGACAATATAATGAGTAAGTACCTACTGTTTTTTTCTCTGAAAAAGATCAATTGGTATTCACGAAGAAAAGGCTCTCCATTTTACGATTCTGCTATTTTTATTTGTTAGGGAACTTCTGTTTGTAATTTTATTTCATGTAGGTATATTTTTCCCGACCAGTGTAAGTCATTAAATTCGTTTTTTTTTTATGTTTGGCTCTTTGCTTGGCTCAATAAACTGTGTTTTCTAATATCAATTTGGAATAGTTTTGCTATAGATAATGTAAATAGTATTTTGTAATGGTTGGAAATGATTGAAGAAAACACTCGGTTCAAGGTTTAATCCGCACATTAGTGGTAAACGAAACTAGTATCAACTGGCATCGTGTAACGTGTTCTATTGAAACTCTGTACAACACGAGGCAAGGAATGACACCCTGTCGACTAAAACCAAACTTATTTAACAGGAACTTACAAAACCTTAGAAAGACTAGGAAGTCTTTCTAAGGTTTTGTAAATAATATATTTTAATTAACTCATAGGAATGAGTTAATTAAAATATATTATTTAGTACAGGAGTCTTCCCAGGCTTTGAGTCGCATCGCGTAGTCTAATGGCTGTTTAGTCAGCAGCTCACACTGTGTAAACTATTACACAGTGCTGCAGCAGCTGCTGACTAGATAGTAGAGAGTTACTCGGATTGCCTACACGCGCAGCACACAAAATATACACGTTCCGCTCGCAACTGCCTGGCTGACACTGGCTACTGCCGAACGCGTCCGAACCATGCAAGTGATAAACCGTGCTGCTGCCATGTGCGAGTTACTGTCAGACGAGTAGGCGAGTGAAAACAAAAATGTTGAAGTAACTCGGTTGCGAGCACCTATCAATCTCGCACGTGGCAGTAACTCGTAAGATACGTCCAAATGATGCGAGCGACGCTAGCTCGCACTATGTAAACTAGCCATAAGGCACTCAGACATAGTGTTTTTTCCAAATAGTACTGTGTATTTTGCAGGATAAAAAGTATAAAACATCGACGGCATAGCTTTACTTGCTTCCAAAGATTTAACTTTTCAGACAAACAAACAATTTCTACTTGAAAAATATGAATTTAGAGACAAACTACGGTAGGGAGACGACAATTTCGCAGAACACATTAATTGTGTTGAAGGTGAAAGTAACTTGGTGAAGAATACAATTTATGAGACACTTTTACCAAGAACCTCTAGAGAGAACGCCTAGTTATAATGTAAAATAACTATGTAAATAACCTTTTAAAGTTTTTCAATGAAGTCGTAAAAAAAATTGCTTAATTTCTCTTCACACAAAAGCATCGCAGCTTCAGCCCACTTCAGGCACCTTCCCCCTACGACGTGTCATTGTCATCTTGAATCTGTTCTGAAAAAGGAATGGTGCTATTCGTCCTGCACAGAGTATAGTTTCCGTTAACTAAGTAGTATATAAGGTTTAGGACGTTATAAAACCAACTGCAAGAAATTTAAGGAGTTGTTTAAAATAACAATGAATAACGATTTTTATACAACGTGTTACAAAATAAACGCAAAACCTTTTAAGGGGTCATTGTACTCATAATTATGAACTTTTACGCGATTTCGGGATTGGTCCCATAGTAAAAAGTTGTTCATAATTATGAGTACAATGATCCCTTAAGAGGTATTGCGTTTATTCTGTTACACGTTGTATACCTATCCGTTTCAAAGGTATGCAATATTTTCACTTCGCACAAATTTATTGATTATTCGCACTATACTCCACGTGGGCCAGCGCTGCCGACCGGCGCGCGCTGGCGGCTCGGGTTTCGCTTGTCTAGTCTTTATGTGTGAAAAACAACATCGCTCTAAAAAAAAGTTAAGATGATACCGAACACGTACACGAAATTCTTGCAGTTGATTTTCTAACACCTTATACATTTATAGTCCGGTACGGTCCGGTAAAGCTATAGTCCGTTTGAGTATAGTTAGTAAAGGAATACTTTTTACTGCTACAGGATAAAAATTAATTGATATTCTGTAACATCCTTCCAAATTAGCTACTCTGTCCAATAAGCATGCCTGTTTTTTTTCTTTTTACTCTTACCTTCCCCAGTTGAAGCCTAACGGCATAGTAGGGGGCTAAAACCTAAAATCATTTCTGCCACCTATGCTAATTTAACTTAGCGTACACAGACAAAACAACATCAATTTTTCTTTCTTTCTTTCGTAGCTGTTGGTCTGAGAGACCTAAGAAAGCATAACACATGCAGCAAATCTTTCTATTAACTGCATTAAAATAATACTGAATAGTTCATAAAATGTGTTAATCACGTGTAACTTGGTAACATAAACTACATAATTATATCCCTGTGAGTGAAATAATCACCAGTTTTGTGGTTCTTTGTCGGGGTGGAAACGTATATTAATTACGCAAACGCTGCGGTATTCATGATTGTTTGTGTCGATTTATGAATTCAATTTATGCATTTTTAACCGACTTCGAAGAAAGGAGGTTGTGTATTCGACCCGTATGTATGTATGTCCGCGATTTTCTCAAAAACTACTGATCCGTTTTCGTCATATAATTGTATAGTTTTCAGGGAAGCTTGTATAGGTATTTATTGCTGGTTTTAATTTTTATTGATTGGTTTGCTAAAACTTGTTCAATAGTCACTTAAAACCTATCCCCTCATGTTAAAGTTACTCCAGTCTCTATGTCCATCAAGTCCACTGCGTTCCCACAATGACCCACGCTAGTCACACCTCATAGAACACCGCCCTATTTGTCGACAAAAGAACCATCTAACCATTAAGTCATTCATTGACGGACGACAACCGTCGATCATTGGGTACTATACGAGCTAATTTGACGCAATGTAGGGAAATATTGTTATTGTAGCAAAGATAAGGTTGGCAAAACAAGTGAAAATGTGAAAATTTTATTGTTAATCTTCATCGTCCTGAATTTTAGTCGGTCTAGCCTTTTTTTAACAACGCCATAATTATGTAAAACGTAAACAAAAATAGGTAATAATATCTGAAAAGAAGAAATTAAACCTTCAGGATCAACGCGTGGCCTTTATATTGAACTTAAAATATATTTATTTACGTAGTTCGGTTGACTATAAATTGTAATTTAATAGTTGATTTTCGTTAAATGTAATATTTTTTTGGTATTTATTTTTACAAAAATGTAAATAAAATATTCTGCTGGCATCGAAACGTCGAACAACGTCCATTGCAACAATTACTCATAACAGATGTTATATCGCAAAACTGCACAATAAAATTACAGTAAAACTTAATTGCTTGCTACGCGCGAGTACGAGCCTTAATCGTATACCGATGGTTATTTAATAATAGTATGTAGTAAGTAACATCAATGGTATGAATGGACTTGTTCACTATAGCCTGTCTCGCTAAGTCGCGTTCTTCGGTGTAATTAACGAATGGGTCAGTTGCACAAGGAAAGTTGCTCGCCTTGACTAGGCGATTATCGAAAGGAGATAAAAAAGTTTAGTCGTGTAAACAGGACAGAGGGTTAGACGCTATAGTCGATAGCTAGAATCATCGGAGGTTTCAGGATTGACAGCGTCTGTCAGTAGTGTAATCAGTGTTCCCGAATTTACCTGGCATAGTCAAAGTCAAAACGTTTATTTCAATTAGGCCATTAAACGGCACTTTTGAACGTCATCGTTAACAGTTGAGTAAAATAATAATATTACATTAATAAAGTGACTCTACTGTCCATTCGGAAAGGTAGATTCTTAAAGAGAAGAACGGACAAGAAACTCCATGGTTACTCTTTTCAAATAATGGTTTTACAAAATTTGGTATACAAAAATTAATTTAATATTATGTAAGGACGATGCACCCAGAGTATGCTACTTACGTTAAGACCTAATCTCGTACCTTAAAAGTGTTGAAATAAAAGTCGCAATGTTATCTCAGCGACAATCAATGTCAAAACTTTGTAATAGTGAAGGGAAATTTCGAGGTGTTTTTGACAGTTTGCGACTGCCATGCAAATGCGAACACTCCTTTAAATAAATTTATTAAAAAAATAACAAAAAACACGATTGCGTAAAAAGTAAACAAAACTATGTAATAAAAAATGAACTGTAATAAAATCTGAAAGGCAAAAACAAGTAAGTACAGTAGTCGAGACTTTTGTAATTGAATATTATTGAAAAACTATTCTTACCATTAATATAGTTTCGTGATCGATACATTCAAAAATAAAACATTCTACAGGGAACATAACGATTTTAACAATCGGGACCCAATATTAGGAAACCGAATTTTTATGGTTCCCAATTGTTAAAATCGTTTTATTCGTATTGTCGTTATAATCGCTTGCGTCGTCATGATGAATCAAATGACGTGTCATTTAATAAAATCGGCTCACGCGTTTGGTCTAAATAGTGCCACAAAGGTACAAACCGTCATACATACATAGGCTGATAAACACATTACCTTCCTTTGCGTCGCGCAGTCAAAACAAGAACTGCTGTTACCATGGGTATATGGTAGCAGCAATTCGCATGCTGTATCGTTTTCACGTGGTGATCTTTATCTTTAAATATATCGGCAACGTGACACTTTAGGCCCCCATAATTCTAACATATTTTGTTTGTGTCCTCTACTCATGGTTGCATGTTAGATCTTGCGCCGCAACTCTGAAAAAAAAGTGGCGTTGGGGGGCTGTGCTCAAAGGCTCTTTGAAGAGCCTATCAAATTCAATTCTACGTTTTAGCGCTAAAGTTTAACCAAGTCCACATTTTACGAAGAGTAAAATAAATGTTAATTTCCGTAAACCAAGGAATCTGTAATTAATTGTAGTCGAGTTGTGGTTCTAACTTGTACTAATCCCTTGAGTGCGAAAAAAAAAATCATTGAGAGTCTCACAAGGAAATTCTCGCTCCACATCGGGCGGGTAACATGGTGCATGTAAACACGATTCATTTGTAGGCTGCAGCTCATATTAGAGTCGCTTTTACACGTGTACGTACGTCGATTTATTAAGCGGCCCCGGTTAATTTATTGTTCGAACAATTCTGAGCCACCTGTGAAAACTGACAACTTCAAAATGACAACTTTTCAGTAAAGCGATTTAAAGTTTTATTTTTATTTTTTTATTTCGTATAAAAATACTTATTTATATCTATAATTTTACATGACACTTAATATTAAATACAAGTTGCATCGTTTTTATTTAATATTACAGGATTTTGTAACATTAACCCCGGCTCACTAAACATATTTTCGAGTTACACAGTCACTAAACAGTAGTAATTTTGCCAAACCAAAAATCGTCAATTTTCTTCTTGAAATGACATTTATTAATTAAAATTGTGACTTTTAGGTAAAAATGGTCACTTGGGTGTTACGTAACGTTCAGGGCCGGGGAGGTACAGAAAAACGTTACGGCACGTAACACGGGGGAGGGAGGAAGGGTCAAGAATCTTCAAAAATTGCGTTTCGTAATACTTGAACGCCCCCTATGATGTCCTTATTTAAAATATTATTTAGCATGCATTTTCTTCTTTCTGAAAATCGCTGAAACAATAAAAATACCTACGTTCTATAAAGTAGTAACGATCAAACTATAGATATAAAAAAACTATTTAAGTTTTTTTTTCAGAGACACTATTTAAAGAAATTATATTTAATTGTGCAAAATGATATAACTAGAACGGTAATTTGGTGTTCGATGTTATAATAACTTAATAAAAAATATTTACAATAACAACTTATAATTTGTGTAAAATGATACATGTAATACGTACGTTGTGAGCCATAGCGATCCGCTGCGTAAGCGCGTGCGTGCTCTCCGTCCAAAAGCTTTTTCACCACTGACCCCGCGCGGCTCGCATATCCCCCGTAATGCCGCCCCCTGTGCCCGCGCAACCCCCCGTTTAAGAAGAAGTATCACTATACACATTTTTATGCCGTATTTTGAGTACTAATTACGTGTATAATAATAATACTTCACTTGTATCATTTGACACATACAATTTTATGCTTTTGTCTCTGTTTAAAATTTACTGTAAGTATTTATTTCATTAATCACATTTATTGAAGGTAAAGTTTATGAATGTATTGGAATATAACTTAAGACATATTTTTTACACAGAGTGATTTTTTCAACGATTTCTGTCGAGTTAAATTATTTTACACACGAACTATTTTCTTTTTTTTTTGCTTTCTTTTCTCTTACTATCTCTGGAAATATGAGTTGTTTCAAAATGTCGATAAGACAGAAATGTAGAGATTTTTTTCTGATAAAAGTGCGTTTTAAAAGTCAATTTTGATATAACTTGAATTATATTAGTTTTCATCGGTGGCACAGAATTGCTCACATAATATGTGAAGGGATGCTTTTGTTTTTCATTTTTTACGATTTGGTGGAACCTTTCAAATTGTACCTATTAAACTAAAATGATCAATACATTGTATTATTTACTTTTAAAGGTTTAGTCGGGGGGGGGGGGGTTAATTTTTTTATTTAATTTTTATATCATGCTTTTTAAACTTAATTTACCTATAATAATATTAGTACTTATAGACATACATACATAGCGTACCTACATACAAACATACAAATATTTTTATTTTCATTTCATTAGTTAATATTCCTCATTCCCTTTAAATATAGTGTAGGTACATTATTTTACTAGTCAAGCTATCTTCTACTATCATTTGATACCCATATTGAGGAAGTTGTGAAAAAAGTATAGGTAAGTCGCCATTTTGTGGTGGCGGCCATCTGGATTTTGAAATTTATCATAGTATATAGTGATCTACTAGTCAAGCTCTTTCATTTGATATTGAGAAAGTTGTAAAAAAAAATATAATTCGCCATTTTGTGGTGGCGGCCATCTTGGACCGATTTTCATCAAACGTAGCTAAAAACACTCCTGACTAACTCACCTTTCAAACATAAAAAACAAAATCAAAATCGGTTCATCCGTTCGAGAGCTACGATGTCACAGACAGACACACACATACAAACACGTCAAACTTATAACACCCCGTCGTTTATGCGTCGGGGGTTAATGATAATTTGGCGACACGCAGCGCAGCAGTCAATCGCTCAAATCATTCGATTCCCGCACGGAATAAATATTTGTATGGCCTACAGGTAGTTGTTCCGGGTCTGGCTGTATGTGTATGCGAGTTTGTATGTTTGTAAACGCACCCACAATACAGGAGTAATTCCTAGTGTGGGGCAACGTTTAAATAAAATACTTTTCAACAGAGCTCTTTGATCGATTTCATTCAACTGATCAGTTTCATTTCTCCACAGTATTATTTGGAAACCTCTATGGCGTTACACTTTCTATCACAATTAGAACATATTCTTAATACATTGCTTTATATTTTAAAATGGATGTATTTGAACTGTCAAAATTAAAGACAATGGTGGTGTGGTATATGTGTTTCCTGTCAATGCACAACCCATATCCTATTAAGGCAGCCGCTCTACGTAAAATACTAGGATTCAGCAGAATCCGGTTTGACTGGAAGCCGACCCCAATATAATTGGGAAAAGGCTAGGCAGATGATGTTGGTGTGGTACAAAATTATACCTATGTTTTCTTACCTTTTGTAGATTACTGAATGTTTCTAAGCATATTTATACATATTTACTTATCTATATCTATACTAATAATAAAGCTGAAGAACTCTTTAACAACAAAAACAACAAACTTAGGTACTAGTTTGTTTGAGCGCGCTAATCTCTGGAACTTCCCTTCGGATATGGAAAATTCTTTTTGTATATGATAGCCACATTTAAGGGGAAGATCGGGAAATACCTACGGGAACGGGAACGAAGTTGCGGGCAAATGCTAGTATCTATAATATTACCCATTATTACTACCTACACTTTATGCATAGGTAATATTCATATCGTAATAAAAAGCAAGCCTGAAGCTGTAACGAACCGCAAAATCTGTATCTGTACGTATCTAATAGACAGCGTAGGTACTTACATTTCAGTTCGTTGCCGGGCCAGCTTAACAGGGGTTTAAATCTACTTACACAATATGCGCATTATATCTGGTAGTTTATATTCTTAATTAATAGGTACAATGACATTTTAACAAAATTTTCATGTGTCGCGAATTCGCGATGATGCAATGCGACAACCCTTTTCTAGAAATTGTTCTACGGCTATCTATATTATCTGTAAAGAAATACCTATTTGAAAATATTTTATCGCTTTAAGCTTGTGGGTACATCAATTCATTTTTGAAACAATAGAAATCGAGTCTTTGTTTTATTTTCTACAATATTATCTAGTAGTACGAAGAAACATTCAGTAAGAATTTATTTCTGTAAAAGGAAATGAGTACCAAATAAACTGCTCGATGGTGGATGCCTCGAACTTCGTCGTTCGTCTTCGAACTTTAAGTTCTAGAAAATATAGATTGCTTTGCGGAGTCATGGTAAAGAAGTCCTCATGGTGTGGCTATTAAAAACTTTAGGAAGAACGCATTTATATAGTCACAACACGTTCATAGTAATTTACTTCAAGTTCCACTAACAGGATGTCTTTAAAGTACCTACGACTAATCCGGCACACAAAATTAATGTTGGTAGAAACTCTCGCCTTGTAAAAGCAAAAACAAACCAAGTTCCAAATAAAAATTAATCAAGCCAAGTAGGTTTCGCGCGACAACCGGGTTAGTGAAAAATTTTAAATTGTGAAGAATAAAACTAGCGCGAGGTTTAATTACCAAAATTAACCGCAAAAGTACACTTAAACTGAAATAATTATAATAATGTTAGTAAGATGCTAAGTTTTAGGGGTCCAATTACACTTAGTTTAACACCGGTGACCCAAATTATAAACGTGTAAAGACCGAGAAGAGTGGAAGGCTCTGGGAGAGACCTTTGCCCAGCAGTGGGGCAATATAGGTTTATTTAAAAAAAAAAAACAAGATCACCTCAGATTTATAAAATATACTTCTCCTGCTTACATTAGATGAGTAAATTTTATATTTTATCCACAAGGTTAAGTAAAACTAGTGGACGGGGACTTCAGGTGGACATACCGAGAGACCACCGTGCTTCGGCAAGGACGTTGAGCTGTTAGTCCCTTGGATGTCATTCGTAGATATTTGACAGTCGCTAGAAGTCGGAAGCTTAAAAAATGTGACGCCTGTCTTGCCAAGAAGTATAATGTTACCCAGTTACTGGGCTGTGAAGATCAGATAGATAGTCGCTACCAACTAGAACCTAGACTAGAAAACAACATCCAATATAGTTGGGAAAAGGCTAGGTAGATTTACCTGCCTACTTATATTATTCGTAAGTTTAGGGAAATAAATTGTAAAGGCACAACCTATTCAAAATTAATTCCAGGAAATTTTAACTTCAGGAAAGTATCGTTTTATGACGCGCAGTATTCCTTGTTGATGACCTTAAAGTGCTGATAAACAGTGTTCGGATAATCGGGCGCTAATATATCTAAACTTGACTTTTATTCCCACGAAAGTATAATACGGACATACTTTTCAGAATCCCGGATCCCGGAATCGTTCTAAATTCGTGATATTGCTTAAAATATCAGGAATTATTTTATCATAATTTTATCATACAAAATATAGTTAGAACTTGTTGTGAACTCTCATTGTATTTTTTTTTTAAATTTAAAAAGCCGATTCTAATGGAACTTTCAATTTATAGTAAAAGTTTTTTTTATGATTTTCAATATGTTTTGAATAGCATAAAGATACTAAATCAAAATAACTTCTTTTAAATTCTTTAACGGGAAGAAGTTTAGGTATATAAGCGCCTGATTATCCGATCACTGCTGATTAATTGTGTTTTGAAAATATTCGAACGTTATTTCAGAGATACGTAAAATAATAAGAAATATTTTGTTTCACTTATTTTTCGTTGGATATAAATTGGATTCAAGTCTTTACTTAGTTAGTTTTGACCTTCCCTCGAGTCGTTTGAAATACTTTTAACTAACCATTTATTTCATTCCTCTCACAGCTACCCAGTTTGTAAAATTGTATTTTTTATTTAATTTATGGCAAAATATTTTTTAACTAAATGTTATTTAAATTTTTAACTAAAGTTTAATTAAATGCATTAGTAAAACAGGGTAGATTATAGCAAACAACTAATTAAAGCATATAATTCTTAATTATTTATCGAAATTATAAATTTTGAGCTAATTAAACTTAATTGTACCCACCTGAAATTGAATAAATATTACTCGAATCATATTATATAAAAATCTCCATTAGTACCAAGATTTCAAATATGTGTATAAATTCATTTAATTAGTCTAGCTAGAGCCAAGTGACGTGAGCAATATTGCAGAAAATATTACAATTATTAAAGCTGAATCGAAACAAAAGAAAAAATTGGTTGACAAGTGGCATTAATTATATCACGCAAAAACAAAACTTTTGTTCAAAATTCTTACTTCTTACTCTAATGATCCGGTACCTAAAAATATTATAAAATTTATGAAACGACATTAAAAAAAATTGTCAAGAAATCAAAAAGTTACATCATATTAGAGAAATTAAAAATTCAACTAATAAAACATAATCTAAGTGGAAAATTATTAAGAAACGTACCAATAAAAACCTAAGTAAGACTCGACAAAACATTATATTGATAAAACTATTAGTCAACCAGTCATTTTCTGAAAGAGTGTTTCCAGACGCATTAAAAAAAAACAATAGTTTAACCAATTCACAAGAAAAAAGCGCAGTTAGATCCTAATAATTACCGCCCAATTGCACTACTACCTACATCATCAAAAGTCTTTGAAAAACCAATGTGGAATCGTGTTTATAATTTTTGTGAAAAGTTTAATTTTTTTGATGACAGTCAAAACGGCTTTCGAAAAAAACGCTCCATGTAGCTTCTAAGAAGAAGCTACATTTAAATTTACACAAGAAATCCTCAATGGTATAAATAATAAAAAGTACGCTATTGGAATCTTACTTGATATGACCAAGGCATATGATAAAGTTCTACACAAAATACTACTCGACAAACTATACGGTATCAGATTAAGAGGAATAACACATAATTGGTTTACATCTTACATACAGAATCGACAACAATTCGTTGAAATTGCATATTTGGACCAAAAAAACAGGAGAACTTTGGATAAGACATTCTATCCCACAAGGTAGTGTTGTCGGATGTTTATTGTGCGTACTGTTTGCCGATGACATTTCTTTAGTTACTTCCTGCATTGACTCGCAACACTTACATATTAATCTCAATAATATAATGTTTGATATACAAAATTGGTTGCAAGACTACAATTTAGAGATTAACTTTTCAAAGAACAAAATAATGCAATTTAGGCCTCGCCAAAAAAATCCTTTGACTATTAATTTTACGCTTGAGAGTGTAAAATTAGAATGCGTTAACACTTTTACTTTGCTAGGTTTAGATTTAGATATTCACATGACATGGAAGGCACATATTCAGAAAATCAAATCAAAATTATGTAGCTTCGTTTATGCATTACGTGAACTAAAAAACACAACCGATTTGAAAACTGCACTATCCGCCTAATATGCATACGCTAATGCATGGCTCAAGTATGGCATAATCCTCTGGGGAAACAGTGTAGACTGCAATGATTTGTTTATCATAATAAAAATATGTAAGTATCAGAATAATAGACAGTTAATACTGAAAATGACGAAAGTTGTAGACTGCATTTCAGGAAACTAGAAAGGAATCCGTTTGCGAAATATTAAGCTTTAAAGTGCTAATTTTTGTTAGAGGCGAGAAGATCCGTCCCCTCTGCCAGCTAAACGGTTGTTTTTAGAGACGTGAAAAACGATCATAGCTAAC
Organism: Mamestra configurata; assembly: GCA_002192655.3. NCBI lineage: Eukaryota > Metazoa > Arthropoda > Insecta > Lepidoptera > Noctuidae > Mamestra > Mamestra configurata. Next base: position 195,837 of record NDFZ01005218.1, on the reverse strand, counting down.
GAGCTGTACAAGCTAACGAGTAATATTCGACCAACTAATGAAATGTAACTGATTGGGTAAAAATTCGTAGTAACCCCATAGAAAATGACTTAAAACTATGTGAATTTGTAACTTTGTAATGTCATAGTAAAATTTGCTATTTTTTGTCTTTGCCGGGATGGGTAACTACGGAACCCTACATTGTGCATGGCCCATTGGCCCGACACCCACTTGGCCGGTTTTCTTAGATTGTTTTGTTTCTTCTTGTCACTTTAACGACAAATCGTATGGTTTTCTGTTCTTGCAGTTTTTGCGGACCGTATCTATGCACCTATTTCTATGATGTTTTCAGTTTTTTCTAAAGTTAGATTCTTTTAGCATTTTTACTGAGTGATAAAATCAAAGTGTTTTTTTTTTAATTAATGATTTTTTTTGCACGAAAATTAAACGTTATGGCAGTAAATATAAGGTCATTTTATTTATTTAACATACAAAATAAAGATTCATGCAGCAAAATATTCACAGCGAGCGCCTAGTCTAGTACCAAAGCAAATTGAATACAAGACCTCCCGTGTCCTCTCTTGGTAACAAATACGGGGTGTATTCGGGGTGTGCCGGGAGTGCCGCCCAAACTGGGAAAGGGCGGATTTTTTAAAACCCCCTCATTCGCGCGAAAACTATTGAAGTTGCCGAACGTGTTTCGTACCCCTTCGGCGAGGGTCGAGTGGTCGGGTTTTATAAATCAAAATTAGAATTTCTGCATCCGATATTCACTGAGAAAGATCGCGTGGTTTACTGCTACCAGTGTTTATAAGCGATTTTTTTCCTAATCTCTTAGTAATTATCATTAATTGGAGGTGTTGTATTAATTGATGAGTAGTTAGTTTAGTATCAGTTATCAGTGTTGTTTACCACGGTTTTTATCAGTAAGTAATATTAGTTGTTTATTTGGTTTCGGTTTCGATAATATTTACGTTACGGTGGAGTGATTCATTAAATTGTAGAGGCGTTAAGTTCTAAGGGTGTTGGGGGATGCAGATTTAAATGGCATTGCTGATTTTTTTTTCTTGTGTTTTATCAAACCTTCTGCTAGATTTATTGTACCATGCCTCACATAAAATAAATAAAAATGGAAAGCTAATGATTTAATAATAATTATAGGAATTGCTTTAACTTTATTAAATTTTATGCCCATCAATAATAGCCGTAGATTTGGAGTTTAATGAACTCAAATCAGTCTGCAAAGAAATAATACTTTCACTTTAAAGAAAAAAATTGGACTTGGTACCTGACAAAATATTTTTGAAACAGTACCTTTCTAGCTTTAGTGTACTAACAAAACACGAGTTAAAACATTCTAACACTGACAAGAATGTTATTCAAGCAGTACGAGTGTAACACGAACACTTTTGTATTCCAACACAGGCTATGGCGTTTTAGTGTATTTTATAATAATATAAAAAATATTTTAAAAATCAATTTGCCGTGTAATTAATAAAATTGAAGTAGAGAAACATAGCTAATTTACTGTTAGAATGAAAAACTAGTAAAAAAAATGAACATGTTAAGGCGTTGAGCGTTGCTCTGTTTTTAAAAACGGTCACATGACATTTAATGCGTTAAAATGTAATAAATAGGTATATATTTTGTTTTTTCAACATTTTGGTAGGTACAAGGGGGCTTTGTTACAGAACTATCTACAATATTATCAAATCTTAATATATCTGAAAGTATAAACGAGACAAAAACAACCATTATGGCATCAATACAAAATAATATAAAACCGTGTTTAAATATGAAATGTTAAAGAATTAACACCTGGAGGAATGAGCGCCTGTTAATAAAGAGAGAGCAATTATTTTTAATATCTCATTTTTTAACCACTAAGTGCCCTTTCACGCATGGTTGCTTTTACGATTTGGATAAAGAAATGTTTTCGTTTACGGGTAGTCTATTTAATGTGCCTATTGAAACTTATACTATTATCCATCATAATTAGAACAAAAATGCCGGGGGCGATGCGATATCATTAACATAGTTCGCAAGCCTGAATAGAGATCAATAGGCACATTTTAATAGTTCATTAAATATTATAGCATCTTTAACATATTTAACTTGGCAATCGGTTTCTGAAAAGAAATAATCGTTTGTCATAAATTAAACGCAAGTTAATTCATGCGAGTGGCTGTTGAAAATACATTCAACTAATCATTGCAGGTATCGAAAATATGACAATATGTCACGTCACGCGTCTGGAAATAATAAATTCGATCAATTGGTTATTTGGTTTAAATTTTGAAAAATGATCATTAATTGTTTGCTGTTTCTCTAGACTCAAATACAGTAAGGTTAAATAAATTAAAAGCACATACTCCGGTAAGGAATTTCTTTCCTAAGACTGATATTTCAATAGTCAGATAACTTTGATAGAAATAATAAAATAATTGTGGCGGTTTGATATATTTTCATTCAAAACCAATCAAAGCGGCATTTTATGCCTCAGACAAAAGACCTACGGATAGTGAAAAAAGTATAGCAGACATTTCATTTAAAGACGCAGTGTGATATGGCGAGCCAAAACTCATTGAAATTTTAATAAGGTTTTGGACACAATCGTTACTCAAACCCAACAGAGTCGTTACCGATTTAAAGTACCGAGTTAGATTAATTTAACGATTTCAGTTATAACGCTACTGATTATTTTTACTGCTCCCGCCGTTTCCTGGTTTAAATTATTGTCGTTTTAGAATGTAAAAATATCGTTTTATCGCAGCGGTATCGGTTTAGTGGTGCAAGAGTGTAGATAGTCTTATCAGCGATTTTTTTCCTTAATAATAAAATTCAGGAATAATACAGATACCCAGATACGAACCTATTAGGCCTTGACAAATGGGACATATTTAATTATCTGCCGTCTGTTGCGCGAACCCCGGGGTTCAAGTATGCAATAATAAAATAAATAATAGCACTGTAAGTTACTCTTGTTTAGCACGTTCGTTGCCAAGCCAAAATCTTGGACTTACATAAATGGCCAACATTAAACAACCGTTCATTTCGTTCTCTAGTGGTCAAAACAAATACTAAAAACGAATACGATACGGCCGAAGTTCTATAGCTCGTACAAGATTGTAAGGTCTCGTTAACGGAGACGCGGGGCGTCGAGCGAAGCGTGCAGCGTGGCGTCTCGCAGTGCATCGGGCGGGGCGTGAAGAGTAGCCGTGCCCGCCGCGGGCATCGCTGCAGCCGACGCGGCGATCATTGGAAGCGCACAAACTCCTCATATTCGGTTATTGTCATCACTGGGCCAATTCTTATATTAAATAATTCACTTTTTTTTTCAAACAAAACTGGCAGAAGGATCCGCCGAAGGCACCACTTTGTCCGCGGTGGCGCCGTATCGCCATATCGCCGTATGTTTGTATTGCCGCGGGCGATGTCGCTACTTTTTATCGTGAACGGACAACGCAAACACGGGGCAACGCTGCTTGTGCCGTCGTGATAAACGCCGCGTGGGACGCAGCATTTCAAGCTAACGCGTGTAAAATCGCTTCTCCGTAAACGCTCTCATATAACGCCATATCTTTGAATATAATGCGGGCCGCGCCGACGCACGCGACGCTCGACGCCGACGCCCCGCGTCTCCGTAAACGAGCACTAAGCGAAGTCGCGTGATGTAGCAATGAACGTTTTAGTAAAGGTTTGGTAAAAGAAATTAAAATATCAAATCTAACACTATAACAATCCGCAAACACAGAAGGTGTTTCGTCATAGGCAAACAGTGAGACGAGTGTTTTATTTTTATATATGTAATACCACAGATAAAATAATACAAGCGTAGTAACACACTCGGAATGAAAATGACGTGCTTTGCATTCTGAATACGATAACTATATTTAAACAATTTCCATTGCAAATATTTATTTATTTACACTTTACGCACACAAATGTACTGAGGCGGATTTAATACCACAAATATTTTAAGTGTCTATCATAATTTTTTTTAAGTATTATATAGGTAAACATCAATACGTTTTGTGGTGTTTTCAAAATGAAGGGTTTCGGTAACTTCTACGGTAGGTACAATTTTAAATGAATTCTATATAAATTTACTAATTTTTGTCAGTCAAAAACATAATAATATATTATATGTAACAACTTAATCTCGTCAACAAGTTTTTCATTCAGCTCAATTTTACATTCTTTAAAAAAAAATTGTCATAATTCTTTAAGTTTTTCAAAAGCACATTTGACATATGAAGAATTGCCGACATCTCGGCACCAATTTTGTCATAAATAAATATAGTACCTATAAAACTTCTTTTGCCCATGAAAGCCAATTCTCGTAATTAAAAACTTAATTATCTCTTCAAATAGTAATCAATATTAAAAGGTTGTCTAAATGAAGTGAAATTAAAGGAGTTATTGGTACCTAGATTGCGACTGCAATTCGAATGCGAACGTCCCTTAAAAATTCGGAATAGCCCCTCGAGAGTACCTACTTTTTTAAATATAGTAGTAGTACTAGTGCATCCTAAAATCGTACCTTCGTAAATGAAAACTTCAATACGTAAGGCGTAGTTTTATTTGCATCAATTAATGCTGACCGACTAGCCGATAGTCGATTTTATTGTTTTAGAACAAATGAAACGGTTTGCTAATTGCATAGACGTGCTTAACTAATTGATAGTTAGCTTGTTTAGTTTGCCGGCAGTAGTTTACGAGCAGGTTTCATTATAAGCTCTCTGTTTTACATTTGTGTGCCACCGATGCTGACTGGGATTGATAATTGAGATTTGAAACGTATGTATTTAGAAAATTACTTACAAAAAATACCATTTTCCAAAAAAATAATCTCGTAAGCGCTATTGCTAAGCATGCGGTCCTAGGTTTGATTACTGGGTCGGGCAGTGCTATTTGGTTTTCCACCAAGTTTTTCTTTGTATCGGCCTGGAGTCTAAATTTGGGCCTGTTTAATGGTTATAGGGACGCCTTCAATTACGTGGGACTGAAATATAAATAGTGAAATGTGGGTGGACCATTGGCGGATCCATTCTGAGGAGCTCGAACACCCAGCTTTCTTTGCTAGACTGCAACCTAACGAAGTCATTAAGGGATTTACGATAAGTAGGTAATCCAAAGAGGCTTGCTCAGTTACGTTAAGCTGCGTTAAGGAAAATAAAATGCTTTGTCCTTTATTAGTGTTTACCTTGTTAAAACCGTGCCTCAGTGGAGTCAAGGCCCCCCAAATGACAATCCTGGATTCAACCCTAGGGTGTACCATAACTACACCTATAGTAGCCGAACCCTTCAGAGTATTCAGGCTAACTTCAAACATGCACGTATTGATTTTTAGATAACCTTACTTAAACGTAGAAAAACCCAATAGGTAAATAAAAATCCTGATATGAATGGTCGTCCGGTTATCCAATTGTTATTTAGAAGGTAATAGATTCATTATTAAGATATCTTTTTCATCATTTATTAGAATACTCAAATAGCAGTTTAGATACTTATTACGTTTATCCCATAATCTCTTATGAAAAAATCCTTTCCTTTTTTATTAGAAATACAAAAAAAATAGCGAGACGACGCTATTGGTGGAAAGACCACCAATAGCGTCGTCTCGATATTTTTGTAATTCTAAATATTGATGAAATGAGGACATCAAGTTTGTTCAGTATTTTCATTTGAGAATATACTAATTTGAACCTTATCGTAGTATATTTAAAAATTAAAAACAAACTTCACTGAATCAAAAACCTTTATTTTCGTTTAATATATTTTAATATCCTGTAATAACTTAATTAATATTTTAACAGGGAAGTTGGCATATTATTTGGTAAAAGCCCGCAAATCAATAACCACAAAATATTTATTTTGTTGCTATACATACCTAGGTAGGTACTTTACATATATTATTATGTTTTATCTCAAAACAGTCACCATGAAGTTTCACACTTTTTTCCTTAAAACATATTTGATTTTATCACTGTAATTCGGTTTGTTACGTGGGGTACAGGCAAAAACAAAAAGTTTATCCTTATGTTGCCTCAAGACCTCAAGAAAGAAAGAATAATATTTATTTAGCACTTACATGAAACACTCACGGTACATAGAAATAAAATTAATAAAAGAAATGTAGGTATGCTAAGAATTAAATGTGTGTCTCACGGCTGCACTAAAAAGGTCCATTTCAGCGAAATGTCAGACAGACTGATGCTGTCTGACGCTGGTTTTCTAATGAACCCTTGAATGGACGAGTGGCGGTTCATTTGAATCCATCTAATATAGTTATATTCTTACATATATATACATATAGCATCTAAATAAAGTCAAGACGCCTAATAATTTAACGCAATTTTGTTTTTTAACCACTAATTTACCAGATCGATTGTTGTCAGTTAAAAGGTACCTCGCCCCTTATCGATGATATTAAAGCATACGTTTGTTTATATAACTTTATCAATGGTTGAGTGTCTCCTTAGCTTTTAAAACCGTTATAACGTCTCAATCGAATCTGCAATTTCAAACCATTCATTATTCGCATGAGTGATCAAATCCAACCAGACTATTTTTCTACCATCCAGAAAGCTTTCTCCTTCAGTAGACAACTCTGACAGTACTTAATGACTCAAAATAACATATTGTTGTAAGTATAATTATATAATTGTAATTAGAAAAGTTAAATCATCATTATTTCAGCCGAAAGACATGCATTGCTGGAAATAAGCCTCCCCCCAAAAGACAAGTCAAAGTTCAAATCCTGATAAATATGGCATCACATATAAAATTGTGATTGTGATATCACACTAGGTACAATAGTGCACAGAAAATATAAGTATTAGTTTTTTAAACAACTGTACCCACGTGTACGCCCGCGCGAGTAGGCGGAGCGGGTCCGAGCCACAGAGCATGAGCAACACTTATATCGGTTTGATTATCAATCATTTTATTTAAAACTAGCGACCCGCCCCGGCTTCGCACGGGTGCAATGAAGATACTATAAATATACCACGGTTTTAGAACTCTGGTTTAATGCATAGTAACTTGAAACTGTGTCATATATCAGTGTTTTCGCGAAATCATCTTGAGAACATAACTTGAACGCTATTTATAGGGTCCCTGGCCGGTACCGCCGCAACCACTATGACCCTGCATTTTAACTGTAATACGAGTATCTTCGAAAATATTAATTAAAATTACATGTTGTAAAAAGCCATATTGATCTACATAAAATGCACAATGTATTTAAGGTACCTAATTAGATAAGGATTAATGATGTATTGCTTAAAATCGCTTCGTAAATAAACCATTATTTCTCTTAAAAAGTAAAGGATAAAAAATGGTTATTGTGGGTTATCCCTAAGAGATAGACATATACCATTGCGGACTTTTTTGTAGACCTTTTTAAGGTATACAATACTGTAGTACATTATTTTGATCTATATCGTAGGGTTCAGCCAGCGTTTGCAATGTAAGCGCAAAAAAATGTGTTTATTTACGACACCACATTAGAAACCTTTAAAATTATCAGTGTTTCTCTACTATATTATGCATGTATATACATATAAACCTTCCTCTTGAATCACTCTATCTATTAAAAAAACCGCATCAAAATCCGTTGCGTACTTTTAAAGATCTAAGCATACATAGGGACAGACAGACAGCGGGAAGCGGCTTTGTTTTATACTATGTAGTGACACACAAAAGTGCTCCCAAAAATGTAATCTAAAAATACTGCCTCTAAAACAAACATTTTTATAACAAGCTGAATACTTCTATTTGGTTCTAAAATAAATTAAAAGTAAGAAACCTTTTGCAAAAACAAGCTTTTATTTAAATGCACTGAAAAAAAAACCATAAACTTTCACTTTAAAACTTTTACAATCACCTTATAACTTCATTACATAATTTCTATGTTATAAAAGCCTGTGGATTTAGAATGACGTCATACAGTTAACCATGCATTGTCTTCCAAACCGAACGTGTTCACAAAATTTCAGCTCAATCGGTTGAATATATCTGCTTCAAAATTGAGTGTCAAGAGTCCACCCGAACAAACATAGTACATACATTGTAAAAGTAGTTTACTAAATAATAATAAAGTATTCATATTAAATCATGTTTCATACTTTTGTCTTTTAACACAATGTTTCATACTGATTTCACAAAATAGAGCTTAAAAAAAAATACAGCTGCTATCGACATTTTCAAGTACTTAGGTATATTAAGTAAGAGAGATAATGCTTTTTTTTTTCTTCTAAGAACTAGCTACATACTCTTATCGTAAAATGTGTGAAATAGTGGAGTAGGCGTGTACCCCAAAAATAACGAGTTTAAATTTCCCTTAATTGGCTCCTTATCCGAAAATTTCGTAAAAGTACGCTGTTTACAATAACGTTCATTTTAAAGTACTTTCCTGAAGTACGAGACAAAGTATCCGTTTCTCAAATGTATGTACAAAGTCAGGTTCGGTCTGAAAGAAATCGCAAGAGGATGTTCAATATTAAAATGTTTTAATGTTGGTAGACGACGGGCGGGCACAGCCAGTAACTGAAGAATCTTTTCTATTTTCGCATGGGCTGCATGAAAGTCATGTTTACTTGTACATTTAGTAAATATGCAACATCTTCAGACTCTCGGATCTTTACTGAGAGATTTTAATGACACGTCGTCACAATATTCTAGAGTACCTTAGATTGCAAAGCAAACATAGGTATGTATTTGAGGGTAACTAGCAACTGGCAGTATTCTGTACATTTTAGATGAGGTAGGTAAACCAATAGTTTTATTTTGTCTGAAATAAACTCATTGGTTGCTGTTTTATAAAAGACCTAAGCCCGACCCGATTCTGTTCTGTTTTTTCTGAGAAAACGATATACATACGGACTACAATATACTATACTCGTAGATTTTTAAGGCATCCTTACTGCGTTACAAACATCTAGAGTTTTCATACCAATATAAAACGACGTACATTTTCTAGCATAATGCTGCTATTCTTAATAGTACAATACAACTGTTTAAAAATAAAGCTAATACCAATGCATACATTCAAAATTATGCGACGACAGTCGGACTTGGATCACGAATGAAAATAAAAAGAATTCTCCCCATTGTCTCATGGAAACGAACCCATTGTATATTTGTATACTTATTTGTGCGACCGAATAATGATATGGAAAAGGGCCTCCGATGTTTATTTAGGTATATATTTACATGTACGAGCGAGATGGCAAACCTATGTTTGGTTTAATACATTATGAATGTATGTATGTATGTACCTAGTCGAGGCGTAGCAAATTCTTTAGCTTCTAGTTTCAGGAATAGATTAAGGCATTTTATATAAGAGATTCTAGAATGTTTTTCATGGGATAATTTGTTACCGGGATATGATAGACTATCTACACAATTTATTTCAAAATACATAATTATCAAAAAAAAATTCGTAACCGCATCACCCGAGTGCGTTTGGACCGCATTGGCAGTTGTTCTTAAATGCTTGTTAAAATTTGAATACGATTTTAGGTAAAGTAAAAATCTAGGATAACTACAAGTGCTTTATCAATGTATTTTCGCGGAAAGGACAGGGCAACGAATAATAAAACTGTGGAATAAAATCGTCATTCTATCATCCTTGATTTAGTGACAATATTTTTCTCTTATTGGAAGGCTCACAGAATTTGAATTTATAATTTAAGAGATCAAGATCTGTTCCAATCTGGTACATGATCGAAAATGCATCGTTAGAGCTTTCAAAGTGAATAGCTTTGCAACTAGCTTTTATGTGTCTTAAAGCTTTCTTCTTAAATAGAAGAAAGCTTTTGCTCTTCAGATCTTGAAATGAATGGATAAAATAACAGCAAGGTTTATTTTATATTTTAAAGAAAAAAAATTGATTAACGAATATCGGATAATAAAAGAACATTCTTGAGTAATACCGTGAAAACTTGTAGCGATAACTTGATGCGGTTGGTTATACATAACCAACCGCATCATCATCATCAAAATAATTTTAACAAAACTATTCTACTCTAAACGCTCTCGTGCAACGTATTCTTAATCCATCAACAACATTGTACAAGTTCATGCACTCTCGCTTGGTTAAATACGTCTCGATTGACAGATTACTAAACAATTCTCCATTATCAGCGCCACAGCTTCGCAACTCACTTGTGACTCTTCCTGTTCAGATCATGCTGCTCTGATTAGTAGGTTTTTCATCATCATTCACTAGTCCTCATTCTTATTTGGGATCGGTGCAACATTATCTTCTTCTTCCACATTACTACATATACTAGTTATCCAACCACTATAATCCTCTATTACTGCTATATCTATTATTACCCCATTTCAAACCATATTCTTAACTTACACTCATACTTCTCAATGAAGTTTTTCTTTACTAGGCACTGCATTTCAAAACAAGAATTCAACCATAAAAACACTCTCTTCATACTTTTGTAAAAGTTATTCTACAACTATCACCAACATTAACAAGTTCATGTACTCTCGCTCGGTTCAATACGTCTGGATTGATATATTACTCAACAGTTTCCCCATTACTGGCGCCCCAACTCCGCAACTCACTTGTTACTCTCCTAGCTCAGTTCATGCAGCTTTATTGTTATCGGTTACAGTTTCTCAATACAATCGTGCAATCCACTTGCGGAGTATTCAATTATCCCCAGTTTAACCCCATTGTAGTCCAGTCACGAGAGATAGCTATTTAACTGTATGTATGGACGGTGTTTATATATTAGTGTTTAGTGATGTTATGTGCGTACGTATCATGGTATCGGTATGTGATGAAGAGGAATGAGCAACATTGTCGTAGGGTCAGTTTTGAGTATGAATGTGGGTGAGTATATCCGTGCCTGGCGTAAATAACTTGACATGTCTAAAATGTAAATTTTACAGGACGGCCATCTAAAGGTTTGATCACATCTTAAGGTTACTGTAAATCGGATAATAATACAAACGTTTCTACGTTTGTGGTTGGTATTATAGGTTATTATATGTCGTATTTTAGATGGTGACAGGAAATCCATGAAATTCCCTGTAGTTTCAGCAACAATACAGATGTCAAATGATTCATCCACGCGAAAAAATATAGATTTATCGAGTTGTGTACTTATTTGCGTCAGCAATCATCGGAGTAGGAGTTACCAATAAGCGTAAAACGTTAAGTATGATGTAATCAATGGATAATTTTAAGCAGCAAATAACTTTGACTGGCCTGTTGGTCGAGTGGTTAGTGACCCTGACTGCTAAACTGGAGGTCGTGGGTTCGATTCCCACCCAGGACAAATCTTTGTGTGATGAGCATGATCATTTGTTCTGTGTCTGAGTGTAATTTGTCTATAATATGTATGTATTTAGAAATATATAAGTATGTTTATCAGTTGTCTGGTTGCCATAGTACAGGCTCTGCCTACTTTGGGATCGGATGACCGTGTGTGAGTTGTCCCAAGATATTATTATTATTATTAACTACACCAGACGAGATTAAAATATTTTCTTTCACATATATGTCACATCAATACAAATTATGTCAACATTTTCGATATTTTATTTTATTGAATATCGTTTGGTATAACAATTTGTAAACGAAGGTATGAGGGTATTTTAATTATATAATTACATAAAATCTACTAATATTTTGTGACAGATTGAATATAATACAATAAAATAAATAAATGTATCAGTTCTTTTTAGTGTACAAAGTAAAAAGAATTTGAACAATAAAAAAAATATTTTAATAATAAAAAGCTTTATTCTTCATAATATTAGTTGAACTTATCTAAATTATTTCAATATCCTCCAAATCAGAATTGCCTTATATCAAGGCTTTGTCAAACGATGCAGAGATAACATTGACAGATTTTTATTTATGTAAAACTCCCTAAATACGTCGGTCGTCAATGAATTCAAAAATGTCCATCAAATCTTTTTTTCTTTTCTGCATTGATTGGCAATGGCTCGTTTGAAGTTTGGCTCAATCTAGATGAGTGAAAATCAGTTTCGCTGGCTAGGCTCTCCTTAAATTGAAGTTTTTACACGACTGCCCAAAACAGGAGTGTAATGTTTTCAGGGTTCATGTATGCATGTGTGTGAGTTTCTTTATTCGACCATAACTTCTAACCGGCTTAACTGATTTCGATGTATAACATAGGCTAGTTAAATAATAAAAATAATAATAAGCATTGGTTCATGAAAAAAACGGTCGTCATTTATTTTTCATGAATACTTAATTACGTATACTATCATCGTCTAGACCGTGCTTAGTAGATTAAATATACATCAGTAGTGTTCTATATCCATTCATTCTCTAATAATTTAGAATTGTTTGTTTCAAAACTTGCTTCCTTCTTAGTGACACAAAATAAAATAAAACTAGATGGATACTTCATGAAAGCTATATTTCCTTTACCTACCAGAAAATAAGCCTATTTTAGCATCCCGAGGGAGATTCCTTAAGGTCATTCTAAAGGACGTCTTAGCCCAAAATGTCTCCGTCTCCGTCGTTCAAGACTTACACACATCGAGAGATTAAAACGACATGATGCTTGTCGTATGTAACCCCCCGACGGCTAGTACCCAATATTTAAGATCAAAGCGTTCCGTTCTCTCTCCAGCGTCTTAATGGAAATTAATCAGAATTTTATATTCTAGTAGGCCGCTGCTAGCACAATTTAACCAATCGGGGTATCTTAGACCCTGTCGACATAGTGCAATTTAGGCGCTCATGTCTAGACGATAAAACATCTGTTAATGTTTCTGAAGTCTCCATACACCTGCACTTCTAAGGACATAAAACGCTACTATTGCCGCGATTGTCATGGCAACTTAATGAATACATAACTTTACCCTTTCGCTTCACCGTAGTTGATAGACAGTGTCACCCCTGACAACTATGCGGCCATTTGTAACACCATCGCTTTGTAACTTCCTGATATGTCAAGGAGTGAGCATGGTACTGCGAATTGCCTCAATGCAAAGAACAGTAAAGTTGTGTCTTGTGTATTTTATCCTACAGGGACTGGATCCGATCCAACTCAACAAGCTTTCCCAGCTTGGGTGGCCTCCCAATCCTCGTCCATCCCAGTGTTAATGGCTTATAATAATAATAATAATCAATTATTTCAATCTATTTGTGTTAAAAAAATAAACTGGAATTATCCCATTCCAGCGCTACTTTTAGTGATTGTGGCTCTGCTTTTCCAAGCCTATCACAAACCCTTGCCGTACCACAAGTTGGGCCACAGGACCTTCCTCTGCCCCAGGGCAATGACTTAGTGTCACTAAGGTTACTCTGGATAAATCTATGGCTTATAGGCTCCGGGCTTCCGTAAGATTTCGATCTCAATTTTTCCCTGTAGCGATGGGTACCTCTCGGTTACGCATGACTTTTTTTTTTGTAACAGTGTGGAAATCCTCATGGAAATCCGTCGCCCTGGGATGGAGGGGTCTCTCAGACTACTCACTGACTAAAACCACCTCGCATTCTGCATCTCTCCATCGCACACTGGTCGCCCGCCTCTGCGGGCCCCGTCTGGACAAGCGGGGGGAGTGAGATGTTTAACAACCTCCGTGACATCTACGAGGGGCGCGCATAGAAAAATAAGCGCCACCACCGCGGGTCTTATATGATGGAATTGGCGGATGTCCCGGAGTCTGCCCGCCAAGGACCCATTTAGCATTATCTACACTCCTCCAACGCTCGGTGCGCCTACTGCGGGCCAGGAAAGCACTCGAAATCTCCCTTTCCGCTGCCTCCATCTGTGACATGACACTTACGCAGAAGAAGATCACCGCAACTCACGACGCTGCCGACCATGGAATGAATAACAGCCGGCAGTGACAGGTCATTTCCCACTTCCATCGCGCGTCTGATTGCCGCTGACTGATTGTCGTTTGTTTACTATTATTACGAGTAGGCGCGCGCGTAACGAACTTACCTCCTAAGCCAAAAGCTTTTTTCAAAAGCAATGTTTTATTGATATTTAATTATTATAGTTCACATGTCGTTAATGAATTAATAATTAAGTATATTAAGTTTTGATATTTTTTCTATTGCCAAACTTATAATGATAATGTCAATTATTACTTAAAGAGCTCACAACTTTAGTTGGGTATAAATTGATAGCTAAAGATGTCTAATGTGTTTTAAATATTTACTATCTTTATGTTTTAATTATTATTTTTTTGACATTTTTTAATACCAAAATATAGACTATATTTTGATATTAAAAAATGTCAAAAAAATATTTCCCTTGGGGACCATTAGTGGTCCGCGGACCACAAGTTGAAATCCACTGGTATAGAGATATATGAAAGTAGAGTACATGCTGAACTGACCTTAAATAATTTGGAGTATGGGCTTTAGCAACTTTTTAGTACTGGATTTTATGTCGTGGCTTTTTACGGCTTAAACAAACTATGAATCCGATAGGATTCAGATTTTGTTTATTCTATTTTGTTTGTTTTTCTATTATATATAATAGTAGATATACAATAGTTATCGGTAGAAAACACTTTCAAATGGGGCTCAATTTCTCTGTTTCGTAGTCATTGTGTTTGTTTTTATTTACATTGTTTGGGGCAGTCCGAAGATTATCTAACAGGGATGAAAAATAAACAATGGGCCGCTAAAAAGAAAGGGGTTCACATAACAGCGAATTTTAGTCAAGGTGAACACACGAGCCTTCGGAATATAAAATATTTTCCCTTTAACAGATTTATGGTATTCTTATACGTTTATTTATAGTTTATTATTATTTATATAAGAGTAGCCGGAACGAAACAAACGAATCAACTAACCTTTTTGTTGACAGATCCTGAAGAATCCCGTTTCGATCTCACAGGGCAAAAAGTGGATACAAACCTAGTTACTATGGCTGTTCCAAACGGCAGTGTCGAGAAAACGGAACAGGGTGAACTGAACCTAGTTATTTGAGATACAAAGTTCAGTTCTGCGTGCAGAACGGAGCCAGAAGGCATGTTGAAGGAACGAGAGAGTTCGGAAGACTCCCCCGCGACCCCCGATGAGTGTGCGGGGTGCGGGGGACGGATACAAGACAGGTGAGCATTAGATCAAGGATGTGTCCTTGAATTTTGAAGTTTAGTAGCGATGTTCCTTATGTTTTTAATTTGATCACGACTAGAATCTTATTACTAATTGCGAAATGTGAGTTTACGCGCCTTTGCCTTATCCTTCGGGGCATGCAGACGTGATTTTACGTTATTGTCTTCATTTTAAGATATTATTAGTGACGATGCATATTTTGAATTTGGCGGTTAGGACTGAAACCTATATTGTCACTTCCAGAATATTTCCCAGAGCTTTTTTCATGCGCGTTTTTGGTGATTTGTCTAGTAAGCTGGTGGAAAATATTGAAAATACTACAAGTTAGTCCGATATTTTTTTCGACTAGAATATAAATCGAACCTTCCTTCACCAGATATTACCTGCTAGCAGTGGACAGGCAATGGCACGGCACTTGCCTCCGCTGCTGTGAATGTCGACTGCCCCTGGACACAGAACAAACCTGCTTTTCAAGAGACGGCAATATCTACTGCAAGGAAGACTATTACAGGTAAGCAGATTGAAGGCAAGACGCTGTATGTCTAGCTTAGAAAAGACTTCCTTGTGATATGAAGCAGTGACAGAAAATTTTGAACAGGTCTTTGGAACGAGAAAGTTGATTCCAAGGTTGAATTAATTTGTCCTATAAACGTTAGAAAAATAATTGTAACTCGTCTGTCTAGTATTGAAGTCGGTACGGAAATAAAACAGTACAAAGCTAATACAAAAACCTCTAAAATATAAAATTTCAAAATCCACTAAAAAAATGCGGCAGACCTGGCACCCAAAACAATGAAATATCGATTCATACTCAAATAGAAACGTAAAATAATAAGGCATATCCATTTCCACCCATGAAACTGACAGAGCAGCGGTCAGGTTTGTGCATCAACGAATTGAAATATCATATAATTTTTTAACAAACAATTTTGTCGGGCAGACGCTACCTAAAAACGAGGAGTGATTTCGACGCGAACACGGCGCAGACATTGCACCTATCTCTATATTATTATACAGTCCGAATGTACGATAAATATTATTCGATAAACAATTTTTCTTTCCTAATCAATCACGTATATATAAAAATTGTTGCAATGCAAGCTCGTCAAATTCGGAAAGGATGTTTTCATATTGATTATGAACTCTTTTTGGTACATATCAATCGTAATTGGCTGTGTAACGTAAGCTTGCGAAGCGAACTCTTTATTTTTTAAGGGAAAAGTCTCTCTGCTTTTGCGAAAAGCTGTGCGATGTTTTATCGAGTAAAGAACACTGACGGTATTTTCTACTTTTTTATATTTTAGGAGAGCAGGAAGCGGTAAGTCGTCGAATTCAAGTTAAATCAAAAGACTGCATGATTAGTTTTCGTTCTCTATATTGGTTTTTAAGGTAAAATGCATGCACTATTTCGAATTATGTTTGCAGGTTTTATCCTTTTTCTACCAAAAATATATGTTATTGGTCCATGTAAAACAACGTTAATAATGGAGGATTTTGCATCAATAGGTATCGTAAAATTAAAATAAGAAAGTCCCGTCCACTTATTCATAAATATTCACAACTATAACTAACAATTATTCAATAAAGATCAACATAAAATAAGCACCCAACTACAACCTTATCGCGATAACTATGGACATTAAAACAACAACTATTTGCGAAGCTTAATCAATTATGATAATCCTGTAATTACAAGTTTCACAGCCGACGCGTGGGCAGCGTTTACCCAGCCGTTGTCAGGTGATAGTACACTAGCAATTAGGGACCAAGGCAGGCTGTCACTCAAAGTCCAGCACACTCGGCTGTTCGCACACCTGTCCACGAGACCACGACTTGTTTTTGTAACCATTGCGTCAACAGAATTGTAACGTAAACGAAAATGTTCACGTTCATCGTTTAAATTTTTTCGCTCGTTAGCGTTGACTACTTCGAATTTGGCTTGAGTTATCGGTTTGTTGTGGTAATTTTTGTCTTTTAAGGGCTCCTTGTTAATCACTACTGCTGGCAATTAAAATATTTTCAAGTATTAAAGTGTTGGTTTTCGTTATACCGAATTTTCCAAATGCTTACATGCAGGTTCGTTGTGGTACCGATGCGCAAACTTTTACTTTTCACGTATTAGAAATCTATTGCTGTCACTATTTCTTTTCAAATAAATATTTTGATATTAAGTTTAGTTGTTTACATTTAAATGACTAATTAAACCCATACGTTGATTTGGTGCTCTTACTAGCGTTCAAAATATTACGTGAAACATGAAAATGCCAAAAAGTAAAGAAACTTTCACGTAAAATATTGAAACAGGCGTGAAAATTAAGTAAATATTCGTTTCAGATTAATAATATGAAATTAACTTGATGCCCATAATGCAGTAATCGATTGCAGTTTCAGCGGGTTTGGTGAAAACAGTGTTTGTTTTGATCAGACACGTTTTTATAGATATACCAGTAAAAATGTAGTGACAAAAAACAGTTTTTGATGAAACATTATAGGTACGCATGACTAACTCGAATGGGGATAGTTAACTCTGCAGACCCAAAAAAACGCGTTTTTATAGTCCGCAGTCCGGGATTTTGCTCGTTTTTCCAACAGTGAATAAACGAAACTTGGTCGATTCGATAAAAAATCTTACTATTGTATTGTTTAATAATTATGTCCCCTTTGCTGGTAAACGCCACACTAGGTATATCAGATTGTGAATGGGAAAAATAAAAAAAAACCATGGAAAATCCTTTTAAAAAAGTATTTACCTACGCTTGATATTTAGGTACTGATTTCAAGACAGTTACTGAAACATGAAGGTCGTTTCAAACTTTGATAGGAAGAAAGTAACATTTAAGTTTAGTTTCTGGAACGTCTTAAAATTAATGTGATAAATAATTATCAAATACACGTTAGCTGTTGTATTTAGTTGAATGATCAACAATCACTCGTATCACTTGACTTCGGTGTAATTTGTGTAGGAAAAAACCCTGTCGTACGAAAACATACGGTAAAAAAAAACTTCCTTGGCGCACCTTCCCATTTGAAGGACAGAACCAAACGCAAACTGTCAAAATAATGTCAAGCTTGCGGTATAATTTGGCTCTCCAGCCACCCCCTCGTTATAAGCGAACATATGCTATAATTGTTTACATGGGGGCCCGTCACTACCAGTGATAACGATTGATGGATTATATCGAAGAGGGTGTCTAATGTTAATTGTCAAAGGTTGATTATTAGCCCATTAACTGTTTACTGGCCATGTGATGGGGTCATTTGGCCGTGCAAAACAATCAGAGCCCCCTTCGAATCAGATTAATGGCATCACAAGAAACGATGTTTCTATAGAAAAGCTCAAAGCTGATCAATATTATCAATTGAAATTGAAGATGTTAACTAAAAAGGCCATTTGAGAATGGATTTGGTTTTTGTTTTTTGACTTTATGATCTAGCTAAATTCTCAAGAAATACACGATGCGAAGAAATTTTCTCTATAGGAAAACGATGCAAAGTTATGTCTACCTTTTTACCATTTTCAATGGCGTAATAATTAGATTGATTTTATGAAAACTATTTTCAACCGTAGAAAATAACTTCAACCAGCTAAAAACCCAACAGGTTTTGATTTCATTATACTTTTATGTAATAAAATCCGCAAAATTAATTTTGACACTAACGGTCCAATAAAGTAATAATATATAAGTTGTATAATCCTACAGAAAAGAAATGAAAAGTAAACGAATATGTAGTTGTTAGTCCCGACAATTTCACTTCTTCATGATTCTGAACTCGTTGAAGTTTGTGAGTCTTTAAAGTCTTTACTGCTCGTGATTCCAACCCCGAAAATACTTCTTCTCGCCATTTATGTCAGAACCGTGTCCATCCCGTCGTTTCTACAGCAGTCTGTCCCCTATAAAGTCTCAATATAGTCGAAAGCCTTCTCATACCGCCAGCGTGTTGGATGAAACAGCTACTCAATTTTTACCTGTTTGCTTCCTAAAACTGTTTATGTTTTCATCGTGATTTTCATTAAAATTCCGTTATATTGTTACAAAACATTGTTTTTAGTTTTCAAGATTAGAAATCTCCACCCAAAATTGGCTTCGTAGAATCTCGTTACTTTGAGGAAATTTGTTACCCAAAAATATTTGGTGTTTTCCAATTCAATTAGATTAGAACTTCTTCAATTGTGCAATGATCAATGTCTTGAAAACTGTCCAAAACAAAATGGCGGCTTTTAAACTGCAAACTTTAGCCTTACATCGAAATGATGGAAAACAAAGTTCAAACATCAAATTTGGCCACCTTAAATTGAAAACGGATAATGTTATAATTTGTCTACTTATAGTATTATTTTGTTATATCTTTAAAAAGGTTGTTTATAAGAGTGTCGATATATGTTAATATAATTTGCGTACGGGCAACACTGAATCAATTGGCGGTTCAGTTTGGGCTTTGTGCTCAATGGTGGCACCGAAGTTGAGACTGGGTGTCAACTCCATGCCTAGGATCTCGAGCCGATCGGTTACAGGGATAGATGTACCCCGAAAAGTAGGAGTTAGGTCGGAACGACTCCCTTTAGCGGCAAAAAGACATGCTTGTGTTTTGGTGGCGTTGAAAGAGACCATATTGTCATGACTGGGAGACAAGACTTAAGTGATCGATCGATGTTAAGACACGCTTTTCGCACTATCAGAAATTATTGACATACGTTCTAAAGTACCATAATTTAGTAACAAATGTAATTGAAGTTCAATTCAATTCCAATTATCTGAAGGCACTGAGCCTGAATTCAGTCCAGCAACCTTGTTGCAGGGAATCAACAAAAACGATCCGTAGTCAAATATACTTCGGATAAGGGCATTGTACACCAGTTTCATGGTGTAGGGGTGGCCACCCCGCCAGACACCGGCAAACACTTTTAATATGGGAATAGCTATCTCACACCTACTAACTAAATAATTCAAATTAGGTAAGCCAGAAAGTTAGGAATCTAGAAAAACGCCTAAAAATTTAACTTTTTGAACAATTGGTATGACTTGAGTATCCACTGAAATTTGTGGAATTAATCTCCTTTGAGAAAACAAAACCACAGCGGTTTTAGGGGCAGACAGACACATCCCGTGGATATTTCATCTTTGATTTAAAGAGACCAGGGATACTCTCCGGTATTTTCATTTCTAGCAACTTTTTCTTTCTAAAACCGAATTGTGACTCAGGAAGCAGGCTCCTGATTCAGGTTCTAGATTCAACAATAAACTCTAATCGATTCTTTATGAGGTGTTCCAGTAATTTTGCGGAAACGAATGATAAAGCTTTTGGTCTGAAACCGATTGGGTCATCAGCGTGCTTGGCTGGTTTTAAAATGGAAATGAACTTGGGTTTTCCATGAATCAGGGACCTAACCGTTGGAGTATGAATAATTTAATATATTTATGAGATACTCTTTAGCTCTAAGACCTGCGCAACTTTTATGCTGACGGGTTGTGCAGCCATTGTCTAAAATGGTGGCAGTTGAAGTCCCTCATAACACGTATAGGGCCTGTGTTTTTTAATAACCGCTTCAGAATTGAGAGGAAGCTCTGATCGGGGAATAAAAGGGTTATACCCTCTGCTCTACCTGGCTCTATGCAAATATCTCCATCTAGAGGAGGCAAAGAAACAGGCACAAGTGGAACACATTTGTTCACGCAGAGAGCCGACCCACCATAGCCTTCAGATCAATCTGAGAATGTTGAAAAAAGGTAAAGGGAAAGTAATGTTTGGAACTAATCAAGTCTTGGCGAGGGAACAAGCAAGAGGTCTATATTTATTCAAGAGGAATGTGAGTTCGTGCTTCTTCTGTCACACGCTCCTCATATTCCATTGAAGGAACCCGCACCACGCACCGCGCCATTACTATGATGAGAAAGAGAATTTATAAGAGATGAAGCAACGTTGAGCGATAATTGAGATTTATTGGAAGAAATTAAAGCTAAAATTAGTTTACTTAAAAACTCAATTATTGAATACAAATTTTTGAGAGATTCATTTAGGTGACTGTTATGCCTATTAAGAAGAGCACAGCCGTTAGGTTGAAAAGACGGGGTGAATTGATTAACTGAAGGTGTGTATCTGAATCAAAGGAAGGGGAAAGAGTGGCATGGTTCTTTGACTTTAGAAATACTGTTTTACGGAATGAATGAGTCTGAAATTTGGTAATGTCTGCGTAACTGTAGAAAGAAATGGGAACGGTTTTGCTAGCGTCAGAATATGACATGACCTTTCGGCCATTACGATTTTAATAGACTTCTGCCTGCTATACTACGGGCACGCCTTGCTTTTCGCAAAGTGGCACCCCGTGCACAGCACAAGCAAAGCTACGCTCTCAGCAATGCTGCAACTATCACCGGGATGATCATTGCCACACTTGCTGTAGCGGGGTCTGGAACGGCAGAGGGACTCCACGTATCCAATCCGTAGCACTTGCGGCATTGAATAGTAGGGTATACATATTGGTTTACAATAAGTGGTGTAAGACCATAACAAATTTCCGTGCATTCAAGCGATTTTGCCATACCTATTACTCGAATCAAAAGTAGCTCACAATTAAGGACCCATTAGTATTAGTGTTAATATATAATCCTTCGGCTTAACCCAGTTGTATGACCCTTGGTGCCTATTGGCCTAGCTCAATTCTGTCTCCTGCTTGAATGGAGAATTTAAAATTTAAAAACAAAAAGAATCTTACTCTTTCGCTTTGCTTTTCTGATTAATTTACTTGCGGGATCCAAGACAGTTAAATCGTTTCTCCGGGACGCGTCAAGCTTCATTGACTCGGCGTTTTTTCTGGTGGTCGCCACTGTTGATTCTGGCTTTCAAGAGTTGCAGTGGTTGGGAATGTGTGGCGGGCTTGTAAGTGATGTATGAAAACGGGTACTTATTGCAATATCCAAAATTCAAAGAACTAACGTAAAATAACCCTAAGTTCAAAATCCCTTAAATCTAAATACCTAATGATTGTTTTACTTATATTCAAAACACCCAAAGCTTAAAATGTCAAATGGATATTATTATGTTACTGAAGTTTATAAAGCAAAACTTGAAATTCCTATGTACAAAGTTCCTCAAATTGGTTTACCTCACCGTTAATTGACCAAAATGAAAAATACCGATCTAAGTACCCATGTAAAGTTCAAAAGGGTATTTTATTATGTATGTCACAGGGTAATTTGATAATTTGGATATTGTGAAAACCCGGATAATTAGAAAATTATGAAATAAAATCTGCGAGCAACTTGGACGTAGCATTCGCCAGCCGCTACCGCGGCACCGCTCGCTTCACTCGCTCGTTGGTCACAGTTCTAAACTTTTTTTGTATCTCGACGGGAAATCCTCATGGACATCCATGCCCTGGGGCGGGGGCGGAGGGGTCTCTCAGACTCTTACTGACTAAACCTTCGCCGGCGTTCCCGGTGATCCCGGCGTAGATGATGATGATCATCGCGGGAACAAATGCGACTTCCGTAATCCCCGGGTTACAGTTCTAACCTAACCTATTTCAACCAGTTCAAAATGATGAATCGGGTACATATCTGAATGTCGAAAATGCGGAAATGCGGGAGATTGCAGGTATGATTCGTCATTTTGAACTACTTCTCAAAATAAGACAGATTTGTACGCAAATCAAAAAATATATTTCTTGTAATATAAATGGACAATACAAAATATTAAACAAAATAATCCTTCTTTTTGTTGAATAATCAAAAACATAAGTGAAAAATCAACTATAGAAAATACCAGTACAATACTTTAAAGATTTGAAGCAATGGCTATTAACAATTCCACAAAAGAGTACCTACTCTGTAATATTTTCCAGTATGTTATTATTTTTTTCAGTCTATTTGCAAATTTAGTCTTTCCTTTTTTAAGCTTTTTTTAATCCGTACGTTAAATGTATACGCTAATAGCAATGCGTTGGCAGAGTGTCAATTTCAAATGTACCAACATTTTTTCCACTCATAATACCACGTAATCAAAATTTGTTCGATATTTTAACGAGTAGGTATTTTTAACGTAAATATAATGAACTTGGGTGTATTAAATGTTGACATTCTGAACTTAGGTATAATGACTATCGATATTTTTAATCATTAGATATTTTTATCGCTCGGCATTTAAATGTTAGACATTTTGAGCTTTGGTATAACAATTTTCGATATTATGATACAATCGATATTTAAATTAACGATATTTTGAACGTTGACATTTTACCGTGTAAAATAAAATCTTGAAAAAAGGTATTTTAGGGTTTAACCCCTACACGTAAATTGGCGATGTTTTTTTTATGGTCTCTCCTATGGTGTAGGGAGTCGTTGGTCGTTTAAAAATATTGAGGATTTTCCAAAAACATTTTCCATCCATGGATCCGTTTTGTTAAATATTAAGCTTTAATGTGCAAATTTTTGTTAGAGTCAAGTGTCCCCCTCTGCCATCTAAATGGCCGTTTTTGGAGACGTGAAAAAAATCATAATAAAAGCATTTATTCTGTGTGAGCATTTATGTGCGTAAATACTACTGCTAGCTGTTACATTGAAGACATTAAAATTATACTGTTCTTCAATGCTCCAACAGTTCTGCTACTAAGCCAAATAGCAAATACAAGTCTCCTTGTTTCAGACTCTTCTGCGTCAAGCGTTGTGCTCGCTGCGGCAACGGGATCACTGCCAATGAGCTCGTCATGCGAGCTAGGGATCTCGTCTACCATCTCACCTGCTTCACGTGCGTGGCCTGTGGTACTCAGTTGTCCAAGGGCGACGTCTTCGGCATGAGAGACGGTCTCGTCTACTGCCGCCCTCATTATGACAGCGCCTGCCTTGATGACTACTGCGATGAAGATATGACTAGTGTCTATAGGTGGGTTTATTCTTTTTACTTATACTAGGGTATCATGCTTTGCTGACGGAACGGGATCCTAGTTAATTAACTAGTGATGAGAGACGGCTGACTCTACTGCCGTCTTCATTATTACCGCGTTGTAGATGTTTACCATTTTTATAGGTATGTGGTTTTCTTCCTCTTAATTTTTTTTTTATGTATGCCTTTTTGTCGGAACGGGATTACGTACGATTACGATACGTGGGATTTCATTTACCACTTCACTTGTTTCAACTGATGTGGCCTTGATGAGTGGTTTGATGATATGGTGAATGCCTAACGGTGGGTGTTTTTTTATGTCCGTATGCAGGTATATGGCAGTCGTTACGGATTGTCAGAAGCCAGTAAATCTGACTCCAGTCTTACCAAGAAGTATCGTGTTATCTAGTTAATGGGATAAGGAGGTCTGGTAGGCAGCCGCTCCACGTAAAATACTGGTGTGCAGCTGAATCCGGTTTGACTGGAAGCTGACCCTAATATAGTTGGGAAAAGGCTAGGCAGATGATGATGAAGCAAGCTGATGGCAAGTCTGACGTGACGTATGTAGATTAGTCGTATTTATATTTTTTTGGCTGACCAGTTTGATCTTACATAACTGGGTAAAAGAACTGAACTGACGAAATAATTTCAGAAACAACTAAGTGTTGTAGGTACACGGACATGACTAAAGCCTTTAACAAAATTATTTTAGACAAATTGCATTGCTATGGCATCTTATAACTCAACAGACAGATGTGTTGCTGGGGAGTTTGTTGCGCCACTTCTTCTTCCCAGCTAAAACACTAGGAAGTGGTGACGGGCGGGCGTTTTGGGGGACTGTCTTTATGTAGAACTTTGACGTTCAAAAAGTGCTGGCACTCAGCCTAATTTGAATAAATGACTTTTGNTGCTGGCATAATGGAGTGTGCTAGCTTACAAGTAGCGAATTATTAAGTTTTATGTTTTTACGTGTTACCTTTGTTGTATTGTTTTCTTTGTAAGAATACTGACTACTTACATATCTTTGTATAAGTGATAGTTCTTATAACTCAACAGACAGATGTGTTGCTGGGGAGTTTGTTGCGCCACTTCTTCTTCCCAGCTAAAACACTAGGAAGTGGTGACGGGCGGGCGTTTTGGGGGACTGTCTTTATGTAGAACTTTGACGTTCAAAAAGTGCTGGCACTCAGCCTAATTTGAATAAATGACTTTTGAATTTTAGAGGGAATATTTGAAAATTATTTGAATCATTTATCTAAGTAATGGATTGCAATGTACTGAAATCACAAGAGTAAGCGCAAAAACCAAAACGGAACGAACGTATGTGTCGAATTTCAGGAGTGTAAAATATGGAGTGCCTCAAGCTTTAGCATGCTTAGGCCACCTTTATTTCTTATTTACATAAATTATTTGCCAAAAGTGACACAACAACAAATGGTTTTGTTTGCAGACGATAGCACCGCATAGTAAAATGAAAGGTCCTAAAGAAATAATTAAATGTTAAATAATAAATTTGACATTAATAATACTCTTACTAATAATTGGCTTGATAAGAATAATTTAGTAATCAACCTCAAAGACCAAAGTAATGCATTTCCAACAAAAAATCGAAGCTCCAAAAATGTATATCAATTACAATGGTAACGAAGTAGAAGAAGTAAAAGTAAGTGTGTTTTTAGGTATCCATATTGACAGTAATCTGAATTGGAAAGCTCATATGAACAGCTGTGTACAAAAATACATAAATCTGCCTATGCACTTTTTCAATTGGCTAGAAAAATAAACATAGACGCGTTACTTGTTGCCTACCATGGTCTAGTAGCCTCACTTTTACTATACGGAATAATGTTTTGGGGTAATTCTTCGGATAAGGGATCACTATTCAAGGCACAAAAAAGGTGCATTAGAGCCATGTGAGTGAATTAATTTAGACTTACAAGTACCTATTAAGTTTGAAGTTACCTACATTTGTCATTTTTAATTATTTTGATACAGATTTACAATTATTTATCTTGCCATTAACTAAACTTGACATTTTAATTATTTATGTTTTTTTTTGACATTCTATTATTTCTTCATTTAGGACTGACATAAATTGAAATATTAAATATTAATCCTCCGCTCGATTTAATTAAGCTAGTACACCATATTTGTACACCTCCTGGCATAACATAGTGCTCTGTTCATCAAACATAAGATCGGTATTTCTTTACATATGTTAACAAATAAATAAAATAAAAATAAATTGTTAAAAACATTTCATAATCGATATATGTGCTTTCAATTTGATTGCAAAGTGAAAGGTGTTAATTATGAAAATGTCATTTAATATTAACTGGCATTTTCATAAATTAAAATTTAAAAAACTGCGATTAAATGTGGTATTTGTGCTGTAAGCTGCGCTGTAATGGCTGCAATTCCTAGAATCGAATTAGTAATACCGCGAATCGTGAATTTAATTTTAATGGGTTGCGGTTCAACAAAATCTCGATTGGTTTGATATAGATGTACCTATAGGTGCGTATAAATGCTCACTATTCAGTAAAAACGTGCTAGACTGCCACTGTTTGCATATAGAGCAAGTCTCATAACATACCTATCTGGGATTAATAATTAAAACCGATTCTACTGGAGTTTCCAAGTGGAAACTGTTTGCGGCAAGTTACGTGCAATGTACCTTACAGAACCCTCCTTCATATGTACACAGCTCTTGCTAAGTCGTTAATCTCCTATGGACTCACCAGTTATGGACGCACATTAAAATCTACCAAGTCAAAATACATAATTTGCAAACACGTTTATTGGAACTTGTAATACCAAACTATGTGAAAAAATTAATACCAAGATAATTACACAGGGTTCTTTAAACATTGCAAAGTATTACATGTTCTCGCACGCGCTGATGATCTATTCCTCATAGAATATTTTGATAACAGTGATATTTATATTTCGTCTAAATCTAGCTCTTAATCTAGCCCGGCAGGATCTTTTGTGTACATTAAATATAAAATACTAGCTTCTGCACACTGCTTCGCCAACGTGGATATCGGAAATTATCTCATTGTCGGGACCAAACTCCCGGGATAAAAAGTAGCCTATGTGTATATTCTATCTCTGTGGCAAAATTTCTCCAGATCTGTTCAGCCGTTCTAGCGTGATTGAGTAACAAACATCTACCAAGCTTTACCATTTTTAATAGTAGTAAAAAGTAAGATAGAAATAAAGGCTAGTTTTTTCTGTACTCCCAAAAATAAAATAAAATAAATACCAAAACAGATTCCAAAAGTAACAGAATATCTGAATTATATTTGCTATCGTATCTGTCGACTTAACCCTCCAACGCGGCTTCCGAATATTTCGCCAATTAACTCGGACCCGGTGCTAATAGGCATGAAGAATTTGTGATACAAATTCTCAATATGCAAATCCGAGAAAAATCAATCAAAATTCCACTTTGCACACATTTATATTCAAATCAAAACATTTATAACATTTTTGTTTTTTACCCAGGTGTCAAGATCTGCATAGTGAAGGAGACTCACCACAGTACTATAACGGTGGACCAAGCCAGAAAGGACGGCCACGGAAGAGGAAGCTTACCCAGGGCTCCCCAGACGACATGCAAGTTCAGACTATGAGGATGGCCAGCACCGCCCTAGGTGAGATCTTTACTTACTTCCCCTCAGCCCAGCGAATTGTGTCAAATGCGAATCCAATTTCTATCGTGTAATTAAGAATCTTGCTGACTTTAATTATATCTAAGTCTACTTAAAAAGAAGCTTTGAAAAAACTCCCCCGCGTTTTCCTTTGAACTTAGCGTTACTTGTAAGAAAATGTGTAGGTATATATATTCGCGTCGAGACACAGACGATCCGGCCCCAGATGATATACATATTTCATAGAATTCGCGCGCTCAAAATTTTAGCAGAAACCTCAGCAGGGAAATCCGAGCGCCTACCCCGATGTCCCAGATGTCAATTCATCCCGTGCCGTAATCACGACTAATGAATAGAAGACGCACTGTCAGAACGGTCTCTGTCCTTTTCTCCCTCGTTATTTATCCGTAAGTTAGAGGGAGAAGTGTGTATTTACGCGGGTTGGGTCGTCTGTCAGGGTCGGTTTGGATTATTCTTTATAACGTCGAAATGCGAGGCACTCATTGAGGTGAATTCAGGTTGTGATGACTTGTCGACCCGATTAATAATAGCGTAAGGTTGAATAGGCCCCGGGACAAACGTAGTTATTTTTTTTCTATTTCTTAAGATATTGTTTCAAGCTGAAGACTTAATCCAGAACCGTCTAACGCTTATAAGATATATAAAAATAGTAAATAAATAGTAAATTGTTTACCGTTCAAGATATGAAGTCTGCAGAAGAAGTAATGTTGTGTAGGTAACTATAAGACCTAACTTATGATGAAATGAAAAATAAAAAGAAAAATAAAAAAAAAAATCTTTCTTTCAAATTCAGGAAGCTAAAAAAAGTAAAACATGCTCTGAGCAATTTCTAAATTACTATTATCAGAATAATTTATATTATTTTTAAATTACCCTGATCATGTTTATAGTCCACAGAAAAAAATATTACAGCTAGCATAGATCGGAGTTACATGCTCCCTCTGATTTGATCAAAATTTATTCATTAAAATTTTTAAGTCTCATCTTATGTATATGTACTGTCGACATTACAATTAATCGTAATCGTAACAGTCACAATATCCTTTGTAAAAATAAAACTACAAAGGACACGAGTGTTGTACATCATCATAACCGTCAAATACCACTTTGGCCTAGGTCCTCAATACTCCACCTACTACCCTAAATAACAATATGTAAAAACCATGAGAGGGTACTACACCCCATAAAAAGTATTGCAGTGACGTCCTCGGACCGAAAAACAGTAAAGTGCGAGTTGCACATCCCACTTGGCAGAGAGCACTGCCAGTCGGTCGTAACAATCGACAAGCTTTTTTATTCCTTTGTTTATTCTTTGTTTTTGTTTTCTGTTTCAACCCTCAAGTACTCCTATGCTTTCTAAAAACTATCTGGTAATTTCATATTGGTACGGGTTTTAAATACATATTGTTCTATTTTTTTTAATTCAGTACGTATTGCTTGATTTGATTTAGGTCTTCTATCTAGGAACATAAAAGACATAAAAGCATGCAACATACCTATTTTGTTATGACTGTATTGTAATATAAAAGCAATTAGTTCTGTCCTTCTAGTTTAAACTCAAGCAAACATCTGCTATTCTATGGTTATTTTTATCCTTGTATTCTGCAGTGGCGTATTTCCAACTCTCCAATTTCGATTCTTATTGTAACTTGAACATTACATGTAAAACTGCCTTTTCTTGAAAACAAAGCCCAGTGGTAACATTTTTTTGTCTTCTTGCCAGTTGAGTCTGAAAGAAAATCATACCAACATAGTTTCCCAAGTCAGGAATCGAAGGTCCATCATCGATTCATAGCTTGAAGAGCAACCAAGCATCTTTATACTCGGTGATACTAGGTCCTCGACCTCATTGACCTTGGTGGCTCCATACATAGTGATATTTATGATTGCGACGAGTAAAAATGTAAGGGATCTAGGACCACGCTACTTGTACGTCTTAGGACTTTTAGAAAATCGTTATCGATGATTGAATGTCACTTGGACTTTTTGATAACTTTTTATCGATTCTTCCATTTTCTGACTGATTCATTCTTAAATTCTTAAAGTTAGGCATCTATACAACCCTACAGCAAAACTTTCAGTAAATTTCTTCATCATTACAGCGTGCGCTGTAACAAATTGTAATTGCCGCTATATCTTGATAGAGGCACACGCACTCGCACTCCGTTTTCCCGCCGAAACGGCAGCCATGTTGGCACAACAGCGCGTGACGCCGATAATGAGAACTACGAGGGCTCTCGAGGTAGTGACGTGCCTTATCGATAATCGAAGAATCGATCGAGAATGTCGCAGCGCTCGCTGGCTGTATGCAAAATAGCGGGATAAAATTAGCATTGTGAATTTATATGATAGTTATTGGGCGTCACATGAAGTAGGTTTTGTCTTGATGCTCCATGTGGGCTATGGCCTTGAAATCGTTGCATACCCCTTTAGGCAAGTCAAGGTATCTGTGTGATGAATCGGATTCATCTAGATCTAGAAATAAAATCGAATGATTCAGTAATTTATTAGATCAAACCAGAATCTGACCTATAAAACTACACCAATCTTTTAATGAATCACCGACTAGAACTTATAACATATACAATTCGATTTAACAAAAAAGGCAGATGCTCATCAAACCTTTGCCACCAACGAATAGGCCTAATAAAATGTTTTTAATAAAAAAAATGGTAAAAAAATCAACAGGCATTTTTTAAAATGACATATTGATTTTTATCTGTGCCTTTAAAAGAACTGTTAGCAAACCCACGGAACAATTGAAAAGGACTCAATTCAAATCTGCACAAGGTCCAAAATCGCTTGAAGTTTGTTTTTTAAGTGTTAAGTAAAGTTGCCGTTTGCGGTCAAGGAGCAAATAGCGGTTCTTTGTTTTTTATCGATATTATGAAGGACGTGTTATTAAAAAGGTCGATTTAGGGTGTGAAGTCTATAATTTTTTTTTATCAATATGAAAAATGATTTTAGCGTAGCGCGGGAGGGTTAAAACAAAACCTTGGTAAGTGAAACTATTCGTTATAACAACTAATAATAGCGAGTTTTTGGTGATCGTAACAAAGCCAGAAAATTGTTTTAATTTCATGGAAAGACTCACGCGCGGTTTGCGATACGTGAGAATTGTTTTTGAGTGGCTAAGTATTTCGTGAGTTGCATGGAAAAAGGAAAGATATTAATTATTACTCCCTAGATCCGCAACGTAACACGACTAAGGTCGAATTAATTTTATTTAACTGTAGCCGTAGTTAACTAAACCAATTGTGATAAAAATCTGCGCTCCTAGGCTTGGCTAGTCAAACCTCAGGTCGGACATAACGTCTTAGTCACAGTCCAAACGAATAGCGTTTTTCTACCTTTGACTAACAAATTTTTGGTTAATCCTAGGAGGGACTCATTCGGACAGTAAAACGCCCAAAAATCAATTTGATGCAATCGGGGTTTGATCTGTCAGACTTTATTTTATTTAATTATTAGGTATATTCCTATATATACATAATAATTAAATAAAATTAGGAGCCCTGAGGATCCTTTTTCTGTCTGCAGGATTTAAAGGAACCTAACATGAATGGCATGATACCATTCGAACCTAACCTATCCGTGTCGGGATGCCCTAAGCTCCCTGTTTCCTAAGTTCTGTTACTTGGCTAGACAAGTCATTAAACGATATAATACTGCAAAGAGCTAGGCTCGCATGAAAAAACCTGTTTAAACATGCAACAAGTGCTGTACAAATCAACGTTTGACCGAACTTGCCTTAATCGCTTCTAGGATAGGCTAGGAAAACCCTGAAATAGATTGTTTTACTTTCGACGTTTGACTAAAACGTTAAGTACTTCTAGGTTTTTCTAAAATAATATCAGTCAAAGGCCGAAATAGGAACCTACCTATTTCGGGGTTTGCCCAAATTCTTACGGGATCGGGAAAAAACGGGGAACTATTTAGAATATTCGTAAAAAAGTTCCTTAGTTATAGTTCTTTACCTATAGATTACAGGAAAACTTATTAGAAGTCCACAATGTTATAATAACATTTTTTTAAGAAACTTTTGCATACACATCTCAGTTGCAATCTCACAGCAAAACCTCAAATTCCCTATATTTGAACAGATTGCGACTGAGATACATTAAAAAATCAAGATAACAAGCAAACAATAACTACCTATAATAGTATTCTCGAAAAGAATGCCATCAAAACCGAAAAAAAAAGCCAAAACGGATACTCTTCCATCAGTATAATACATACAATTTATATTCTCTAATTAAAACTAATGGCACAAAAAATTTAATAAACGGACTCCCCTTCCGATTAAAACAATTAACAATAAACAATACTTTAAACAACCTCTGACCACAGAGAAAAAAATCGTTAACATGATTCCATCACCTGTCTTTGAAAATGGTCAGGCGTGATGCGCATGAGAGACAGATGTGACGATTTGGAGAACTTTGTTTCTTAATGATTTATTAGATACTGCCCAGTGTGGCATCGTTCCGCCAATGCTGAAGAAGGTGACATAGCGCTAAATAATACCTGTCGCCTCGTAACTGGGTGTCTAAAACCAACCCTTCTCACAATGTTGTACCCATTGGAAGGCATAGCACCACCAGATGTTCGCCGCGAAATGGCTGCATGCTTTAAGAAGTGGAAACAAGAACGAGACAGCCGCCACCCCCTGCATGGGCACCAACTAACACCTGCACGTCTAAAGAGTCGTAAAAGTTTTATGACAATTATGGAGGCACAAACACCCTACCGCTCCACACTTCAGCACCCCGGCAGAACATCTACCCCTGGATGTGAACTGCGGTGGCCAATCTGGAAATCTCTTAACCGATTGTGGACCCAGGTTAGCCGATGTAAAACTAATTTGGCCAAATGGGGCATTCTTCACCCATCCCAAACGCAGTGCTCCTGTGATGGACATGCGTCATGCGTCCTTAGTTGCCCATCGTGCACCATCAAACCATCCAAGATCTAAACGAGGCCAATGAAAGAGCTGTACATTTTCCACAATACCGATCGTGCAAAATCTAATACGTGTCAATCAACACGAAAAGAAGAAGAAGATTAGATACTAGCATTGCACCTGAATGTTAAAGTTTTGATATTTTAGTAACATATTTCAAATAAGTAGAAATTCATTCATGTACATTCTAGATTGTAGTCCAATACACTATTCTAGCCATAGCCTACCTGTGCGCCAAATTACCTCCGAATTTATTCAGCTGTTGAGGCGTGATTGTTTAACAACCATACAAACTCTGACATTTATAATACATATTTGTTAAAATTAGGATTGTTGAAAATTTTGGAGCCAGTGGCTTGAATTTAACTAACCAGGCACTGCTTCAGGTTTATATTTGTCTCCTTAGTTTCTTAGGATTCATAGATAGAATACGTTTATCCCAAACTTTATGCTAAACAACTTAAAGCCGTTCAGGAATACTTGATAAGTTACAAATATTTTTACAAAACTAACACAAAAATTAAGCAAAAATATTTTAAATAAATGAATTTGATTTGATTTAGTATTTAAATAAAAAAATAAAGTAAAATGTATTCAGGTGAACCATTTTCACATTTCTGCCTGGATAAATTTTAAATTCCACGTGAATTTAAATTCACGTGTTCAGTTGTTTTTAAATTTTTTGACGTGTTGATGAATCGGAAATGTGACGAAACGGGAAGTAGTAGTAGAAGTAAGTATAATATGAATTTCATAAATGCAAAGAGCATAATGACAGACTATCCTATAATGTGACAACAACTGGCACAAAGTCCAAAATGTAAGCGTGGACTTAGGAGCAATACTCGTATTTTTGAAGGAGCTTTTGGATTCGCAAACCGTCAAAACCCTTTCTAATTTCCCTACATTTTGACAAGTTTTTGACAAAGATTGTAACTGTGATGATAATATTGCGATTGGAATTTCAACGCTTTTTGCGTACAAACTTCCTTCATTCCCCAACGTTTTGACCTTGCAACAGTCGTTATCGGTTCGTACGTGCTCGTTGTCACTTGCCGCAAACTTTACGGTTGTCAAAGGAAACTTGAAAAAACCAGCATTATTTTTTTGTATCAGCATTAATTATCATGAGTCAACAAGCCTATCTATGTATAAATATCTACATAGATGTATGTAGGTGTCGGATGGTTCTGACTTGATTACGACAAATATACGACTACCTACCAGCATAGCAGCTTTCGTTTCACATCAGTATTATTTTACAAGGTCCGAAATTTTATTGTGGAAACGTTGCAAGTTATAAGAGCCAGCGGGGGAAGGAATTGGAACATTTAGCACATTTAACACTGACGAGGCTTCTCGTTGCTGGCCACTGCTAAGACTTCATTGTTAAAACTTTTCTTAATATCTAAGCGAATCGGTTCTATTTTCTGTTTTTATACCACGATACGACAGTAATTGAAAACACTGTCAATACTGGTTCATAGGAGTGTTTTCTATTTATTGTCATATCGTCGTCTCCACCTTGTATATTTTTTTACTATTATAATAACTTACATACTCTATTACTTACTATAAAATCTTTCAATTAACATAATATTTGGTGATCGGTGGTTTATTTTACAACACTTTTACAATATTTCATTAATATCTTAAAAAAATAAAATATGACTATTTAATATGATCTAGTATTCAACAAAAGGAATACACAAAACAGTGAAGTATTCTCGATAAAAACCATCAAGTTCAACCTTTTTTTTATTTTATTGGTTATAAAAAACATGCACTTACTTAAACTTTGTAGTTATTCTATGGAGTTTACGAGAGCAACGCAGTTACCTTTAACTTGAGCCAGAGTGTAAAGAGCGGCGCCTATCTGTGTAATAAACCATACACTGACTCGCAGCTTCTTTATTTTTTTTATAACCTATCGTTAATATCGAGGCTTTTACAGCTTCGATGCTTTATTGCTGACTTTAGAAAAAAATGTAATACTCCTCTTTTTCTCAAATTCGGTAACATGTTAATTTCGACTATAAAAATAAAACATTATGTGTGTACGGTGTGTTTATTGTGGAAGAAATCACTTTTATATCCAAACCGAGCTTCGAATTCGGGAAAATATCGATTTTATCTTGACTTCGATGTATTTTTCGAAGGCTTTAGTAAGGCTCGGGTACCTACTGCTACCTTCTTCCAGGATATGCAAATCATCTTCAGTTTTCCATCTAGGTATAATAATCCAATTACGTGTTGATTCTTTAAATTATTACTATTTAGACTCTGTGTTTTCTGATAGCTACAACCTTACAAGTAGACAAGCATGCTCCATCGTTGACCACATCACCCTTAACATCAGGTGAGATTATGATCGTGAGCCTACCAATAATAACATAACACAGTTTCCATTGCAAAGAAACATCAATGAATGCGGAAATCGATACTTAGGTTACAGTAGTTTATAATAAATTCTTTTTTGTTCATGAAATGAAACATAATATATTATAATTGTGGCAAGAAAAAATATAAGTCACTTTTTCTTCATTTCTCTATTTTAGATGTGGTTCCTGATTCTCGTTAGATAAACAAATACTCCAATAAATACAGCATTATTATAAGGTTGTTTACGCACAAAATTGTTTAACGAAACTGATATATTGTCTATAGCGGGATATAAAAGGGATTGTTTTAAGTTACATCCCTCATTAACCGCCAGCATTCTGGGGAATAACGTTGAATATTATATTCTAATAATATGGAAATATATTTACAAACGATGGGAGGCCAGTAAGTTTGCTATCGGGCGGACCGGATTACATTATGATATTAATGACTTTCGTTTTACGTGACGCACTTTATTCTGGATCGCCGCTGCGTTGTTGAGAGCCTGAAATTCGTGCAGGACCTGATAAATCCAAAAAAAAAGACGTTTCGTTTTTTTTTTTAATTTTAGAAGTCAATAATTTGTTATGATAGTAGAATTGACATTTATGAGTATTATTATCATCGCTATAAAGTCTGATGAGCATGATCATTTGTTCTACGTCTGGGTGTAATTTGTCTATAATATGTGTGCATTTAGAAATATATAAGTATGTTTATCAGTTGCCTGGTTGCCATAGCACAGGCTCTGCCTAGTTTGGGGTCCCAAGATATTATGTCCCAAGATATTATTAAGTTACTTAAACAAAATAATAAAAAAAGTTCTGATATTATATTGTTAGCATTTCTTTTAAGTAAGGTTTCATTATCCCCAAGAGGAAAATATATATTTTTTTAATTTACTAACCAGAATATTATAACATTTTCCGTTTGCGTTTCACGTCCTGCATTGACACCGGCAAAATACGAGAACATATTGCATGGAGCGTTGCCAAGCTTAGGGGAGCTAATACTGTTGATGCTGTTGTTAATTAACGCATCTGATTACAGCTATAGGCTTATTAGTTGTCCGTCCTTTGACTTTTGACTCATCAATAAGCTGCTTCGATGATGTTAAATACCTGTACGGGCTTTGATGTCTGTATTAAATATAAATCTGTAGGTGCAAACAGGGGCAGCCGTGTAGGTATTTACCACATGTTACTATAACTTTGACCTTGTGAAAAAATATAATTCTACAATAAATATACATTGATGATGAGATGGATGTTGGTTACCCTTTCACCCAAAAACGACCGAACGGATTTGGATAAAATACCTATAGTTACTTAGTTCATAAAATCATAACACATACATATAATACTAATTTATTGCGATCTGAATTCAGCGTAGACGAAGTCGCGGGCAGAAGCTAGTCATAAAATGAATAGCACTCTTCGTCAAATAAGAAGAACAAGAACTATTTCAACACATCACGTCAAGTGCTAAGCACGGCAATTAAGTCGGCTACACCAAGGCCACAAGGCGATAATACTCTTTTTAATACCCTAATTGTTTTTTGTTTCAACCATCGTAAACTTAAAAACGGCGTCGTAAAAATGGACTCAACTGTCCGACCCCAAGACTGAATCACACAAGACGGTCTAATATATTTAATTATAAATTTAATAATTAGCTAGTTGCGCATCGGCGATTTCGTAACATATAACGCAGCCAACCACCCAAGTGTTGTGGCGAGATATTAATAAAAACCACTGACTTTTTATTACCAGGACCCATTATTACTAGGGGCACTATGCGTGAAGTTCATAATTCGGGACAGGGAGTTAATTTGGGACAGTTTTATTTCAACGTGTCTAAGGTTTTACGAAGGCATCATTATTGTAAAAAAATAACAATGTCCAAATTAAAATTATTTTATGCTCCAAAAAAATAAGTCTTCTTAAACTTTGATTACATTCAGTTGGCAAATCCTTTTTCAGAAAAATGAAACTGATTTTTTCTTCATGCTACAATCTCTGTGATGTGATGTCTATTCCCTGAAAAATAATACTTAAAAAAACATAGGTACTTCCAATATTTTTTCTATATACAAAACACAATTTTTACTTCACCAAAAAATAGAGACAGTTCCACGCCTCCTCGAACGCAGACACCCCCTACTCATTCCGCACTATCTATTAGATCAAAACTGGCCCAATTATCGGGACATACATCATTCTACGTTATTTGTTTTGACGCACAAGTCACTGGGTGCCTATGTCGGCTGTTTTCCATTTCCGTTCCTACTAATGAGTATTAACGATGGCTTTGCTTATCAATTAATAGGGGGTTCCTTTACTTTTGTTTAAAAATGTGGAATTAGTTTGAGGTTGAAAGGCTTTACTTTGTTTTTAACTGATACTTTGTTTTGGAGTTGCTGGTGCCTCAAACACGAGATAAGGTTTTGAATTTTATAAACATTTACACCCTGTATTTTTGTGTGTTAACTAGTTTTGTTCCCATCATGTATAATCCCGATAGTCGTATATTTGAGTGTCAGTTCTTTGTTTAATGTATCGGGAAACAATCACATATTTTTAACTAGCATCGTAAGGTTTTTGAACAACGTCACAGATTCGTGAATGCCTTAACTTTGCCCACGCTTCATTTGCCAGGCCCCGGAACTTAGCTTCCTCTATTAGCAAAAGGTGGCACTGTTGTGGTCCGCTGGTTGTAACCGCAATCGCCTACAGTCCCTGCTTCCTCTCATTGGGACTAAAAACTTAGGATGTGGGTTCGAGATGCTGCACTCTAAAATTGGAAGTTCCGCTATTGGATTAGATACGTCGTTATTTTATCTGGTTGAGCCTTCTTTGATTACAAACAGCCGGTTGATTCTATAAACATGTCGAAGTGAAGGCTTGGGTGAAGTGATCTCGAGGTGAGCTGTCAACCCACATAATAAAGATGGAATGACAGCTCACTTCATGATCACGTGACATCTTGATTATATGGATTGACATGTTTATAAAATCGACAGGTAGAATTGACCATCAGGCTCTTATCATAATTTTGATTGAACCGAAGACTCATTGGTCAAATACTGTAACCGTAGCGACACATCGAAATACGCATGTGCTTATATTTTCAATGATAATTATGCAAATTCTAAAACATGGTCAAAGGTTTAAGAATACACATCTAGTCTACAGAAGTCCTACGTTCGCCAATCAGAAAATTAAAGTTCTTCAATTGTTTCAGAAATACTCCATCGCGGTGACCTGTCTTCATCAATGGAGTCTTTGGCCTACGATTCGTCAGTCGCTTCTCCGGGTAGTGTGTCAAGCCACACACAACGCACCAAGCGCATGCGTACCAGCTTCAAGCACCATCAGCTCAGGACCATGAAATCGTACTTCGCAATCAATCAGAACCCTGATGCTAAGGACTTGAAGCAATTGGCGCAGAAGACTGGACTATCGAAAAGAGTTTTGCAGGTATGAAATCTTCAGTTACCGTCATGCCTTTTAACTTCCAAGATCCTTAACTTAGGCACAACTTATCCGTAAAATAAAAATTGTTTTCCTGTATCGGGAGTCGAACCCAAACCTCCTGGGTGAGAGCCAGGTATCCTAGCCACTAGGACATATTTACGGGATTTTGAGAGTAGAGACGAAAATTGTTTACAAATGCGAAAAATGCTGTCACAATTTTCACTCACAGAATAATTATATCTCCTTTCTTAAGACCTGTTAGCAATGTTCTAAGCTTTATTTGTTTTCCTAGGTATGGTTCCAAAACGCCCGCGCAAAATGGCGTCGTAATATGATGCGCCAGGAGTCAAGCAATGGACCCGGTCACTCCAACGGGTCCATCATCCCTGGATCAGTGCCACAGCCCAGCGTTGGACCCAGCACCATGCTACTATCAGAACCCATGCAGCCGATGGAGGATATGAGGGTTCACACCCCTCATCCGCACCCGATGAGCTTCAATGAGCTCTATTGACACATGCAGAAAGATTATTTTCATATGGGGGGCTTTTTTGGAGCTGGCTAAAGAGAAAATGATCCATTATTTTAATTTTATGGGGAAGTATGCAATACTTGAGGGAGAGTGAAGAATCAGGACTGGCTGTTAGGAATAAGGTTTAAATGAAGGAGAGGAAGTAGTAGGAATCTTTTGAAACGATCCATAATTTTGCTTGCCATATAGATATAGCATCTCATATAGGAGATATAAACGCTTCTGTTGGTATCTTACACAATATTCACAGCAAAATAACTGTAATACCTACTCAGCAATACAATTTTAATTTGTGTAAAGGTTACAAACATAGGTACTTACCTTGCAATCAACATATCTTATTTATGATATTAAGAAGTAGGTAAGGATTTGAATTTATAATTAAGAAGACTCACGGGATTAAGATTCTATTGGAACATATTTATTTAGCTACTTCGACAGATTTTTACGAGATGAAAAGATTTGATGGAAATGTCACCGGCTTATTGCAAAAACCGTTAATTTGTAATAAATCTACTAACTATTATAAATTCTCAGTTTATTGAGAACCGATCATTTCAAATCCAATAAATGCCATCCAAATTCTACATTTCACAACAAAATAATTATGTCCAGGATCGTCAAAAATGTTATAATCTTACGCGACATTTTATAAACTTACGATATTTTCCATAACCCGGTGACATGAACAAAGAGTTTAGGCCTCTTTTAAATCTAATAGTAACATTTTACCCACACGCATTCAATTAAATCTCAATTAGAAACCTAAAAACAAAACATACAAAAAAAAACAAAATATTAAATACTTTTCAGTCTTACCCATAATGTACTTAAGGGACTCGGTTCCAAGACCGAATAGTTTAGAAGAATTTACTTATTTATAAAATAGTTCCTAATAAATATTTTGTAGTAGGTACCTTTTCTATTCAAAATGTTAAGGCATAGTGACACTAGTGGGTATGCTTTCATTATTATTTATATCTTTGTAAATATTAGTCCATATTTGAAACAAAACCGAGTAAGCAATCACACATAGCAGCTAAGGAGTGGAATTCCATGCCAGAGTTTGTTTCCTCATAGGTAAGTACAATCTGGGGTCTAGAGTCTGGGGTCAAGAGTGAATAGATTTATTCTAGTCAAGCGAGCTCCATCGTTGACCACATCATCGCTTACCATCAGATCAGTTAGCAATCAAACGAGACCGTTTCAACCGTGATAAAAAACCGTACATATTTCAGTGTATTTTTTAATATCACATCTATGACATATAAAGTTAACAAAAAAGGGTAACAATATCACGAAATTCCGCGTCAACTGTACAAGCTAAGTATGTATAGCAAACACGCCATATCAAGTACACAAAAACTTCTTAAAAACGAAATCTCAGTATCAGCCATATTTGTTTACCTAATTAATCACCTGAAAAAAATACACTTTACCTCGTGACAGGGACACGATTGATGGAGTGCCATTGACAACTGCAATGCGATTCTGTAAACATCTTACTTAACTTAGGTGAATTGAACATAAAGTGAGCTGGCAATTCATACAAACAAGATGGAATGAAGCTCACTGAATAGACAGGCTGTAGTGCTATTAAATATTCTAAGAAAAATAAAGTGAAAAAGTGAGCTTTCGATTCCTACAATCAATTGAAATAAGGGCTCACTTTACCTTACTTTTCATGGAGAGTTTTCATCCAGAATCGACCAGCTAAATTTAGCTTTCAGCTTTAATTTCATATAGATGGCCACTCATGACATGGTTTGGTTTACGGAGCTCTGCTGCGTGTGGCTCTTATTTCTGGCTGCAGGATTTGAAAGAATGAATGATATGACAGGAACAGCCCTACTGTGAAGTTTTAAAACAATTATGATACCGCTCTAAGAGAGACACGGTGCTATATATACATAGCGAATAGCACTATCCCTTTTACATCATCGGAATTGGATGGCATTAGCACGTCATAGTAGGGCCACAGGAGCTTAATTCGCTCGCTTTGCTCGATCTCTCCAGCTTCTGTCATTCCATTCGGCCACATGAAGAAATGGCCTATTTTACAATATAGTCACGACATAAATATCGATAATTCTCCCTAATTACCTATATTAATTAAACTCTACTGGGATAGCCACGTCTATAGCACAGTCACTTTTTCAATGTTCTATAATAATAATAACTAGTTGTACCTATCAAGTACGTATATCGAATTTAATATAGCTATGAAGTTTTTACGGATCTATAGGTACTTTATAAGTCAGTTGATCAAAAGAAGTGTCGCACTCGCACCATATGAAACCGTCATTCTAAACACTGATAACGTGGAAAATACCTTGCAACTATTTTGACGTCACGGTTCCCGCACCCTGAAATCCCAATTTGTATTAAGATAAAACTCTTATGTAAACACGTCAAAAGTGTCTAGGGATCAAGTACGTTTTAGAGTATCGCTATCATTTTAACTTTTTTGGACCGTTATTGATTTTTTTGAAGGAATTTCACAATTTGAATTTATTTTCGATTGAAGAAAATAATTCCGCAATGTTCAACCTATTCCAAACTGCAATGTCAGTAAAATAATAGACCATCAAATTCTGATACAGAAGCAAATATGATCGAACGTTTCTATACATAGACGTATATTTTGTCACGGACTGAAATTATAGGGCGGGGGAATTTTACAAATACAGTGAAAATGCACGAATCCGACTATCCTCGATTATTTTGAATCCACCGAAGATTTTGTAATAAGAACCTTAACTACATAACTGGTATTAAGTTTACGAGCTCATTCATAACACAAAAACACCGTACGTATTTCAAAATTGTTCCACTATCCGAGATTTTTTACGATAACAATTATTACAACTAAGTCATTATATCCACACAAAGACCGTTAGAAGCCGTTTTATATGAATAAACCTGTAAACAAAAACTTCACAATCCCTTGATTGCTCGTGTACTCGTTATAAAGAGTATAAAGTATAATATTATAACAGTAGTAAAACCCTTGAATTGAAGCTATAATGAAACACACATTTTTTTCACCTGTTCGGTGTAGTAAGAATTAGTTGTAAGTTGTAAATTATGATAATCGTATAACTACTACTAAGATTTTATCTACACTACAATAATATATTCCTGGTATATGTTATTAAGAACTATGTAAATAGTAAGTTTATTAGAATTTAGACGTGTAATTTTAGACGCCAGGCTAAAGCCGGTAGAACCTGTCCCACTGCCAAATTGTAATTGTACCTTTAGGATTCAGATTGGTGAGGTATCCCGGCACAAGTACTTTCATATGTTCTTTCCAGGACCACTCTTTTAGCCTTTTCAACGTCATTGTCACAAATAAGTAACAAGCAAGCGCGTGCCCAGTACGCCAAACGTCACAAATACATATGTGACAAAACATACGGTGAATTTGTAGCTTGGCATCAGGGGCACGT
This sequence comes from Mamestra configurata, assembly GCA_002192655.3. Lineage (NCBI taxonomy): Eukaryota > Metazoa > Arthropoda > Insecta > Lepidoptera > Noctuidae > Mamestra > Mamestra configurata. The sequence continues at coordinate 153,411 of NDFZ01005218.1, read as the reverse complement.
CGATGCGTTTATGCTCTGACATTCAAAAGGTTAGAAAAAATATACTTGTGTGTCCTCAGCAAGTTTTGATTTACAATATTATCTACTCACTGTTTTGTTAAATAAAAATACAAATAGCGGTAAGACAGTTTGATCAAAAATATAAATTCGTAACAGAAAACTGAAAATGATAAGAACGCACCCGGCGTGCAAATTAAATTCTTATCTCTTCAGTTTTTTAAGAATAGAGAACGTTCACAGGTTGCTCTTATGTTTTACTTAGTCATCTAAAATTCAAGATCCTATTATTGTTTTCAAAACTTAAATGTGTACTTTTATAGAGCTTGTGCATTATATAAGTTGCTTATAATTATTACTGTACTTTAAGTAGATTTTCAAAATAAGTCTAAAAGTTAGTGTGTAGACATTTAGTCTTAGAGAAACATATTTATATACACGAAAATGACTTAATATATTGACATCACATTAATGTATGTTTCTTTTATTTTCTTATCCTTCCTCACGGTAAGTTATCATGCGATGCAATTGAAATTTTTACAGTATTCTTCATAGAATAAAATTCTGTGTAGGTACTACAGACCTACTTTAATGTTAGATGATTTATTATCTGTCTGGACAAGTCCACTCAAATCTGGGCTTTCTTCAAAAACCACCTAAGACATTAACCTACATGGCTCTCATTCGGATCTGACCAATACATTTAATTGTATGGATTGGATGGAGTTTGTTTCGATGTTTCTTCTCAGGACAGTCAGCTAGGGAACACTAGCCTCATCAAGCGTAACTGACCGAAAAATTTACTTAAATGTGTTATTAATCATTTATATCTATTTACAAAGTAATTTTTAATCATTTGTCATTCTGAAAGAACAGGAACTTAACTTCATAATGCTTATACCATCAAGAATATGATATAATAAAAGTATAGTGAGTAGAGTACCTTACCAGAAGAATTATACAAAGGACAAAATAATTAACAAGGATTTAACCTTTTTAAGTTTGAACTTCGAATGACACTGGCCGGATAGAAAAAAGTTCGAATTATTGGCTGAATGATAATTAAAAAAAAACTGATTTTGACATTGAGCAATTGGCGGCAATTATTTTTATTTTCCGTTGGCGTGAAGCAATTTTTAATAGGTATTATTTAAAAATATGCCGTATAAGTTTTAATTATATCAGTCCTGCACATGGTGAGTGAAACTAATCAATTTAATAAAACTAATAAGTATCGCTTCAAAGTTATTTATGGCATTTCGATCCCAGAACTGGTAGGAAAGCCGGAGTTTTGATTTATTTTATTTTATTTATTCAGAGTAATTAGTGGTTTGAAATTACATGCTCAGAACTTGTAGATACTTAATCGATTAATCGATTTTGATTGTTGTTCGGTCGACGTAGAAAACAGTGATGGATGGTTTAGATTGGTATATACGTAGGTACCTACCTAATAACCTCTCTAGGTATGTGTAAAAAACAATATCATCACGCCTGTATTCTCCAACGGATTAGGCTAAAATTACGGAAAAACGGCTTACCTAAGGTACTTTCTCTGCTGCTCGATGAGTAATGGATAGTCCCATCCTCAGGCTGACTTAAGCAAGTGTTGCTGAACTTCGAAATGCGGAGGTAAGTCTTACTATCACATTATAAATTACCTAATATAATCGTCTAGTTATGTTTGAGTGTTTGTTTGTTAATCAATCACGACTGATGTAGCTCCCGTCTATCGCGTCGCTACATGAGCGCACTTTCATATAAATCCATAGACTTGATGTGAGGGACAAATTAGTCGCGGAGACAAAAGTTGCTCGTGCGCGCTATCTCTTATAGAAAGCTACACTGTCATTTGGGTATAAGGCTGTTACGAACCAATAGAATCGCTTCATTTACCTAGCCTCAGTAAATAAAGCGATTCTATTGGTTCTTACATCTTTCGCTGCGCATCCACATCTCTGTTAGAAACGCAGCCTTACAGATTACTTTATATCCCGATATGGAACGGTTCGTATGCAATAGGCCACAGGAGCGAAGCCACGAGAAAAAGTAGCTCCGAAAAATTCCATCTTAGTATCATAGCCTTAGATTCCATTCTTATTCTCACACTAATTTGTATTTTAAATGCTTGATTGAATCGGGTTATTTTTCTCCGAATATCAGTGATACACAATACAGGTATATGACAGCTTTATATCGGAGCCCGACATCATTAAAACGGAGATGCCTTGTTATAAATCCATAATAGTGGGCTAGAAAATATTTTAACAAGTTCTAGTTTGGAAGTTTAGTGACGCCAATGATATTTGTAAATCAGACTGACGGGATTTTTGTTATGTATTCGTAAAGGATTAGTCACTTTAAAGGGTCAAAAGAGTTGTACCTATCTACACAAATCTTAATATTTCTTGTGTACGTGTGTATGTCACTGAACTCCTCATAAACGGCTGGACCCATGTTGATAAAAAATGTTGTGTGTGTTCAAGGGGATTCGAGAATGGTTTAGATTTACAATTGGACCCCGTAGGTAGCGCTGCAATCAATTTCTATAATTTTTCGAGTAATCTAAGATGTGAAAACCAGCGATATGCGAGTCGGACTCGCACGTCACACATCACAGGGTACGACGAAACGAAATACTAAAGGCAGGCCTTTTACTTCATTTTTGTTATAGCTGAAAATTTTAACTGTGTACCTATATATTATTACGGTTCATAATAAGATTCAGCCCACACACATGACTGATTGACATGCAGACGAACAGTGGAGGCTTATTAAAAGGGTCCCGTCGGTTACCACACAGTTCCGGAACCCTAAAAATGAGCGGGTGCTCATTAGTGTAAAGTTTGTTGACAAGGCTCAGTCTAGATGTTGTTCTGACTGATTTGTACAAGGTCTCGAATTATTATATATGTTTGTTTACAAAATGCAGTCGCAATTGAAAATAAATGTACAAAACCACAATACGCTATGAGGTACCTACCTACCTATGTTTATTTGAAAGGTAGAATCACAGTCGTAATAAAAAAAAACAGGCGTAAAGTAATTACCTTTTAAAAAATCCGTTGAGCCGAAAGTGCGTTGAGCGCATAGCTTCAACAAAACCATCAATCATATAGATCACCACAAGCACAAGCATATCAATGTTTGGTTTGTTTGAAAAATGTTGATTGTCATAATCTAAGACATTTACACCCCTAAATATTGAACCTCTTCACAAAAATCCCAATAGACAAACTCAAATCTTCCATCACTAAAAACGACATCTACACCACAATAGACTACCTACCGGAACGCAAACTGTCATAGCACGCGTCATTTTAATTGCATCGCAACAAACTGCACAACAAATCATTACAGATAATGCGGACAAAGTCCCCTGAGAAGAGATCTCGACAAAAAGCTGCGAGGCAGCCGTCTTACAGGGTCGAGAGCGATAGGAACCCGGAAACCATGCCGCAATATTTTCAGGTACTGGTCGCGTTATAAATTATTTATCGAGGGGTCAGTGGCACCATGCGATTGGAGAAAATGCTCGGACTTTTCGTACCTCAGCGGGGAAGTTTGGGATTATTCATAGGGTATCTTGCCAGAGGGTATCGTGTTGCAGAGTTACTGGGGTGGTGAGATCAGCCGGTCCATTCTGTCACCGTGAAAACTCAGGTGGAGTGAGCGCAAGGTGAACTGTCATTCCATCTTGATTACATGGATTGTCAGCTTACTTCGTGATCACTTCACCAAAGCCTTCACTTCGACATGTTCACAGAATTGCACTACTGTGGCAGTCATTCTAATGTACCTATGCTGCATTGTATGGTTAGACTAGAAGCAGACTCCAACTTAATTGGGAAAAGTCTAGGCAGAATATATGTACTTAATATAAAAAAAGACAAAAGGGATATTGGCAGTGCCTTACCACGACTTTGCAATAACTCAGTGTAAAACAAAGCATGAATCGATTCCTAAAATTAGTCGACGTTAATATTTTAGGTACAAGGCGAGCTTATCATCAGATTCCTCATACCTACTCTTTTCAACGATACAAATTGCATTTTTCCAATATCAAAATCTTTATCTGTCCTACCATTAACCAAAACCTGGTTACCGCACGTGTAGTCCTTTATTGGTGGTTGTTACGTTTTTGTCGAAGACAATGCTGGCTTTTCACATGTCGGCCGGCCAACTTGCCGACAATTGTAACTTCAGCCGCTTTACCGCTGAGGCTTTTTATGAAACAGCGACTTTTCCGCTTATAGGAACAGCTGTCAGTTTGAAAAGGACTTTTTTTTACGAAAAAGGTGCCTTGATTTTATTTCTTCGTGGCCACATGCTTGTAAATGTTTTAATTCACAGGTATCGGTGAATGTTTTGGAGGCACGCAAACTATTGTGGATGAGCCCTCACTCCTTCAACTCTTATGCCATTGTAGTGCTTGGAAAGAAGAAACATAGGACTAGCATTAGGAGGAATATGGAGGAACCGTTTTACAGACAAGTAAGTAGTTTATTTGATTGTTAATTTACCTACTTGGTGCTGTATGCGGCTTTGCTCGCGTGAAAGTCGAAGATTGTCCCAAGGGAGCATGCGTTACTCTTGGGATGAGAGTATTCTATGTCCTTATCCAGCCGGTCTATTATGCCAACATCTCACCCTGAAAACATAGGTGGAGGCATGAAGTTAACTGTAATTCCATCTTGTTTGTATGGATTGACAGCTCACTTCACCGAACCTTACACGGTGAGATGTTTACATAATCTACCTGTGTTCTATTCAAATTCGATCAGCTGTTTAAATGTGAATAAGTAACAAGCAGATCTAAGACAGACAGACTTACTTTCGCATTTATAATATTAGTATGATTGGGTTTCATCTGCCCCTGCATGGCAGATGGCCTATGGGCCAAGTTCACAGCCCCGTAGGTCCCTCTTAATGTCAAGAGAAATCGTATTAGGCCCGGATGGATACGTGAGGATTTGGATTTCTCTAATAAGAACTAGTCATTCGTAAATATAATTAAAAGGATTGGAAAGTGAGACTGGAAGGCTTTGTTCTAGTATGGGACACCACATGCTTTACAAAATGTACTATTTACTGACATTACACCTTGTCTTAGTCCTGGTCCATAGGTGATGTTCATAATAAAGAGTTAAATTCTATTCCAAGGCGAGACAAGGTGTCCGTTTAGGGTGTTTTAACCTATTTTGGGGCAGAAGGCATCAACTTATCACAAAACACGAGTTGCATAAGCATATTTTGTTTCATTAAAATCTTGCACTGAGTAGGTATATTCACTTGACTTCATAACGTTAATGTCACCGTAAAATACCGTTGTAATAAAATGTGTGTATGAAATTATGTTATTAGCCATTATGCTTGTTCACTTTGCGGGGTGACCAGAGGTAATGAGGCGAGTGTCGGTCGTCGCGGTGGGAACTCACCATGGATAGGTGCACAAAATTGATGATAGGTGCTTGCTACTTCCAAATTTGAAGGAACTCAGGCTTGTTTCACCATTTAGGTACTTACTTATATCTTATTATTACAAAATCTGCTCTCATTTAACACAGTTTAAACCTACCCCAGAAAGGTGGTAGGTATTTTTTTTATGGTACTTTACCTATATATCGTTTATTTCTTCGACTCTGCTGCCTTATCCACTTGATGGATTTTTACAAATGTGGTATCACTAGATTCGTCTTGATACCCTGAGCGACATAACCTAATCTCTGTTCTCCTTTATGAAGTAGGTTAAATATTAAAAAAAAAAAACAAAAAAAAATATAACCGACTTTCAAATAAAAAACACTACAAAGTATGAAATAACGTTTTATTAGTACTGACTCCAGCAATATAAATGGAAAGTTATGGGTATAAAACGAGTGTAAGCGGATCCCCATAAAATACAGGAATTCGTAACGCGCGCGCCATCTATCGAGCGGGTTTTGTACTCAATAGCGCTGACACACTGTGACCCCACCGTCAACACCACGGTCATCGCTCGTCAGCACACCATAGCGGAGCTATAAGTTCCAGCTTTTGAAGATAGATGTCACTGTTCACAAAATTTTGACAGTTTCGTCGATACCTTTTTGAAGAATATCCCCAATAAGAACTGTATGTTCTCACTCATATCTGACTTGTAAAGTATACCTTATGTTAGATTTTTTTTTTATTTGTATCTGGTGCTGGGGAGTTTGTTGCGCCACTTCTTTTTCCCAGCCAAAAGACTAGGAAGTGGTGACGGGCAGGCGTTTTGGGGGACTGTCTTTACGTAGAACTTTGACGTTCAAAAAGTGCTGGCACTCAGCCTAATGTGAATAAATGACTTTTATGATGTTATTATGGTGTCTATTATAGTTGTCTAAACAAAAATGACAACCTTTTAATAAACAGAAAAACTTTAAGTACCTAGGTAAACTTAAACATAAATAAACTTTTAATAATCTTTGTAAACAAAACGCACTTAGTAATATTAATACAGAGTGGCCAAATACGATGTTTACTACTTAATATTTCGATATTTTTTTATTAAGCAAAATAATATAATTATGTTCTTATATTTGATTACATAAAGTACACAGGGTATACCAAAAGTGCGTGGTCATATTTAAGGGTGGTGTTCTGTAGCTGATTTACAGTAAAGAAATAATATCAAAATAAAAAAAATGACTTCTTACAAAACCGGATCACGAAAAACGACTCAAAAGTAAAAAAAAACACTTCAAGCAGTCTGATTCAGTTGCTGCCATCGAATCAGTGCTTGAACTGAAATAGACGTTACCAACTGCACCAGACTGGTTGAAAAGTTTTTTTTTACATTTTAATCATTTTCTGCGGTCGGGTGTTTAAAAAAGGTAATATTTTTTTATTTTTATATTGTGTCTTTATCTAATGAGATAGATGAACGTGATACTATCGAATAACTATTTATATCCAACATTGCAATTGTTCAAAGTATTACACAAAAACATAAGTCGAAGCGTCATGATGAAAATAATTACAAGGATTTAAATTCAAGTCAGATAACTGCAGGTCCATGTAATCACGATCATTTTGATATAGGTTTTAATTTACCTAAAATTCCAGTTGCTAAATAGAATACAATAGAATAGTTCTTTTTTTGCTTAGAATCTAGGATCATAAAAATAAGTTTTTAAAATATATAATAGGATCCATGTGTACATTCTGCCTTAATATAGCATGCAACTTTATACACAGTAGAGAATAATAAAGATTACTACTACCACATTACAAAAGATTATTATCATTTAAGAAATTCTGCTCAGAATAATAACATTTGTTTACCAGTAATTCTGTGAAACGTTTTTTAAATTTTTGCAACGGTAAGTTTTTAATTTGGTCAGGTATTTTATTAAAGATAACAGGAGCCATGCAAATCACATTTCTTTTTAATAAACTAGTTTTAATTACGCCGTGCATAATAGATTCTGGTATTGAGATCTCATAGCTGTACTTCGTTTTCTAGTTTCTATTAAAGTTGCAAATAGGTATCGGTTCGTTATTACAAATATTGCTAATTCAAGGATGTAAAGGCATGGGAAGCTTAATTATTTATGAGACTTAAATATAGGTACAAACTAAGTTTGGTGGGTCTTGTTTCCGTTGGCTTGAGTTTCGTGACACATTCTTATCTATAGTACACAATAACGACCGCATCGCTCCCATTCACAACGTCGATTATCTTATTTCGTACTTGACTGGCGATGCAGCGCGCATTATCTCTAACTTACAGGTATCCAGCGCAAATTATGCGTGTGCTTAGAAATTATTATGTGACAGATATGACAATACACGGCAATTAATAACTCATCATATAAATTCATTATTATACATAAAACCAATCAGATTTATCAGACTCACTCTGTTAAATCATTACGATTCCTTGTGGACCAAGTTAATAAAAACTTACGTGCTTTAACTAGTCTTGGTCTAGGTTCACATTCTCATTTAAGTTTTGAAGAACTACCAACTCTTTTCGCGCAGGTAGAAGCTGTTTTAAATAATAGACCGAGAGCGTCGATTTACATCTTTTATTGAATTAAGATGTCATTCATTTGTGCTTATTGTTTCAACTGTTTTATTTATGTCTATATAGTATTAACACAATCATTTGCTATATCATTTATCTATGTACCTGTATATTTAACACCTTAAAAAAACTGATTCACATTCGTACACTTCAACATAAGGTTCAGTTGATAAACAGCGTCAGGGAAATACTTAACTTGTTGTCTGGAATTTTGCTGAACTGGACCTATTTGGCGCATTCGCGGGGCACACAATATAATTATTTCATATTGTGTGTGATTTTTCTTTAAAATCATCCAGTGACATAGATAACATTTAACAAGGCATACGACAGCAACTTTTGCTCTTCGTTAGCAAAACGCTGTTCCAGTGTAGATATCAAAGCAACCAAATAAGGAATGATAATAATAATAATAATATCTTGGGACAACTCACACACGGTCATCCTATCCCAAACTAGGCAGAACCTGTGCTATGGCAACCAGACAACTGATAAACAATGAATGACTATGGACCGCTTCCAAAAATCGCATAGAGTCCCTTAGGCTCTCCCTGTCTGCGCTGATTCGATAACCTTTTATAACAGAATATATGTATAAATATCATTTAATATGATTTATGCATGTATACAAATGGAAATCTACTCAAAGATTGTAATAACGCATTAGCAATAAGTTCCGATGTGCCTGAGTATTTAGCTTTCTGAGGACCAATTCTACAAATTTTTAAGCAACGTTCGCACTCTATACCGTGTAGCCTGGGGAGGCAGTTGTCCCCTCTGCCCGTACCTCGCTAAAGCCAAATTCATAGTCCTTTTATACAAAATATGAAGCCCTCGAGGTCCATGGGTTTTGCCTGGGCGATGATATGTAAACCTGTATTATTTACGGGGGAAACCGAGTTAAACTAAGATGAAGATTAAATTGGAGAAACGAAATTTTTATAATCATAGCCTAATTTAGGAGCAGTCAAGTGCAAATTTTGAAGTTTTTTAACCGAAAGATTGAATCAACTTCCATACAAACTTTGACCCGTAGTAAATCACCTTTTGGGGGTGGTTTTATAAAACGAATAATGGCAAGCTTTTTTAATTACTTCGCCCAGTATTAAACGATTTAGGGGGTGTTAAAGTTTTCATGGAAAAATGTCATTCCTTGGGCCAATGTTCTTGAAACTTGGTTTGTATCCATACAAACTTTAACACCCCCTAAATCTTCTTTAAGGGCTAGTTTTGAAAAATGAATAATGCAACCTTTATATATTACTTTGGTTTATATTTTTATTAACTTCAGAGGATCTTTAGGGATAGGCTTAAATGGTGCCAAAATCACCAAAACCAGATAAAGATTACATATTAGCGTCACACCGAGCGTCTAAAATTTTTTTCTGAGTTCTGGAAGTCAACCAATAAGCTGAAGGTTGGACCCCTGAAAGTGTAAGGGAATGTATGCTGAGAAGTGACTGTGTGTGTAAGTGACTGGTATACACTTCACAATATTAACAATTCAATGCAAAGAACAATTCAATGTATGATAACAATTTCGCATATATACATAAAAGTTATTAGTATGCAGGACTCACTGCAGGACTCTTGCTCTGCCATATATTAGATCAAATTGAAATAAAAATAATTTCCTCCATATGGCAGAAACCTGCAGTGACGCAAAGCAAAGAGACATAATATGAGAACTTATTCTTACCTACACCAGTGTTTACATACAATATAATTCATGATGACAACTAAGTTTCTACTGGTATGACGACGAGACGTTTGGGCAACGCATTATACCGCTCTTGGTTTTGACGTCGACGACTCTAACAACATCATCCACGCCTGGGTACGTGTGTTTGGTTGTCCCCTTTGGCCATATGTCTTTTGGTAAGTTTGGGTTCACTACAACAACCAAATCACCCACCTTGACCGTGTTACCGCGTCCGTCCATGCGGCTCCCGCTGGTTTTGAAGTGCAGGCAGTACTTCGCGCCCAAAACAAGTCCGCTAGTCGTTGCGACGCTTTCTAATGCGAATGGCGTAGGTCATCCGGCCTTGTGAAAATCCCTGGTAGCGGGACTCTAGAGGGCGCGCCGAGCAGAAAGTGGTTAGGTGTCAAAGCTTCTTTGTCGTCTGGGTTAACCGATACATGTGTCAATGGTCAGGAAATAACCGTATGTTCTACCTCTGCCAGAAGTGTATGAAGCACGTCTTCATACGGATGCCGATCGATAAGTGTAGCATTCAATGCGGCCTTTACCGAGCTTACCAATCTTTCCCAAGCCCCGACCATGAACGGCGCTCCTAGTGGTATGTAGCGCCAGTCGATGTGACGTACCTCTGCTTCGTGCTGTAGTGATTTTAGGGGAGCCTTATGGAGCTCAGCATCTGCCCCGTGGAAATTGGTGCCATTATCACTAAGACTTCAGGACATCCACGACGCGCCATCTTACGCCTCAACGCGAGCATGGCGGCATCTGTATACAGCGAGGTGGCAACTTCCAAATGGACGGCACGCGTAGTGAGGCATGTGAACAGTGCCAAGTAGCCCAGTCCTGTGTGAGTGAACGGACGTTGATGATGTGACGGTCGACAGGGTGGTAAGTCGCCTGTTAGTGGCTCTGGTGGTATGGCTCGACGTAGTCAAGTTTGGCAGAACTTGATTACTGCACGGACGGATGGCCTTAAACATAGGATCCAGTAGTGTTGTCGTACTTCGTTTGCGACGCATCACTCCGCTGTCGTGCAACTTCCGATGGATCCAGTCTATGTACAAGCGACAGTAATGGTGGTTGCCGTCTAGTATTGCTGGTGACTGTGTTTCTTGCGAAATGTCAGCTGCTGCCGCAATGTGCGAGCGTATTCTCATTATCTTGTGTTCGTCGACTATCAGAGATAACCGCTTCAAACGGCTGTTAGCTAGCACCGTTCTCCCGCCAGTAACGTGACGCAATTCATTTGAGAAACATTCTTCCTGTGTAGCACGCTTCCACAGGATTTCGGCTCGACATGTCTTGTGTACCAAGGGGTAAGTAGGCCGTTGGTGTTACGCTGAGGTTGCGGCTCTGCACTCCGAATCGTTTTCTCTTATCCTCCCGTTGCTTTACCGTCCAGTTTGGGTCGTCTGCCCTAACGCCTTTGTTGCGTTTGCGGGTAGGTGTTGTGGCGTGAACTCGAAGTCGGTCGATGAATTGTAGAAGGCGGGCCGTGGTTCGGATGAGTCGTATCCTGAAAGAGAAACGTGTGTCGTCAGGTAGTGGAATACGAACGCCGTTCAGAATTTATAGGGCAATTAACCAGTCGCGCCTTTTACGTTCTAGACCTTTAGGTAGGCGCTCGTCCCAACCGATTTTGAAACGCCAAGCGTCTTGCAATATGCACTTTGCTTACGTTGTAAATGGCGCGGCAAGTCCCAGCCGATCATATAAAGACATTGCCGTTTTTAATAACTGACGCTCGTAACCTGCTTGTTTAAATAAGAATGGTCTACTTTCCTGAAGTTGAATCTTAAAGAGTCATCATGGTGTCGCCAGATAAGACCGCGCATTTTCTCCTCCTCGTTGAGCAGAGTGTCCTTCTCTGCGTGTTCGATCGCGAGACTAGCGAAAGCGGCGGCACGTTGGACGCCTTTTTTCTGCGACTCGAAGTTGAGAGACTGGACTGGCTCGGGTCACTTCTTCTGCGTCGTCGAAGCTCTGTAAAAAAACATCCATATAATTATTCCGTACTATAGAGTTCACCGCTTCGGGGTAGTCAGCCTCATGAACATGTGCGTTATGATTTTTAACGTAAATCGCAGTTCACGAGGAAGAGGTCGCCCCAAACAATACCTATTTTATTGTATATTCGAAAGGCGTTACGGTCGTATCATCGCGCCATAGAAAACAAAGCGCATCTCTATCTTCCTCTCTCACCGTTATGCGTAAAATATATATTTTATGTCTGTTGAAACGGCGACAGGATTTTGTCTGAATCGCATTAACACGACAAGGAGTGATTGTAGGAGATCAGGACCCGTCAGGAGATAATCATTTAGGCACAATCCATGCGTGCATGCCGCTGCGTCATACACAATTCTGATCTTACCTGGTTTAGACGGATTAAGTACTATGGAAAACACCTACCTTCATTCTTCCACATGGAAGAAGTCATTAGAGCCCGGGGAGGAAATACTAGATAGGTACTAAATAAACCTTTTTCAATATATTTTTTGTTCTACGTCTTTGTTTCTAACATTTTACAATATTTTTTTAAAGGTAAAAAAATACTGTTGATCAAAATACGATAGCTTAAGAAATTAATTTTACCTTAAACATTAATATTACCTTACCTTATGAGTAGATATGAGCGCTGTGACGAATACTGACGGCGGTGGCGTGCAGGTCAATTTTCATAATGGATATCTCACTATTCGAATATATGGTCAATCGACTTGGCATCGCGCAAACAGACCGGCCTGGGGCCCTACTGTGACGTACAAATTCCGTCATGATTCTGATGTGGAGCTCCACAGGGATGTTTACTTCATTGTAAGCATCCCTACTATCCAGAGACTTGGGTACATGAGCGGAAAGGATAGACATCGTACTGCTTTAAGAACAAAAACCGAATTAATTTATTTTGGATTCTTTCTAACATGATTAGCCTCATGGGGGTTCCAAATGATAGCACTCGTTTCATGATGGCTCTGTATCAGCGCATTGTACATGATTCTAACCATTACCGTATTCTGAAAGTCTTCGCACTGTCTAAGTATAAATCCAAGATTTCAGAAGGACTTGCGGTATTTGCCTATGATGTGAAAGTCCATATTTGATGATACAAGTCGACGTGTCCACCTGTCTGTTTCCTGTCGTACGCAGTGTCCACCTGTCTCCCAACGTTAACAACAGGTGCCAGGTATGTCATGAAAAACAACAAATTACTCCCCGCACTTCGACCAGTCCGGAAACTGTGTTGAGCGTCGGTCAGGCGAGTTACTTGATCTGAAATACACTTGTGTAACACTGACTCGGACACCTTAGAAAACGTCGACTGTACCGCCACCGATTGGTAGCCACTAACATCAGTTCCCGAACCTCTCTTCGGGACTGGGATCACCCTTGTGATTTTCTGTTGGTTGGGATTTTGACGTAACTTTAAAAACAAATTTTAAATGTGCAGTAATGGCTTTTCAGACACCGCGCTACAGTCTTTAAATATATAAGGCGGTATCCCTGGTATTATCAGGTACCGCTGAATACTTGGACTTGAGGTGGCGGAGCGAGGTGCGCAGCTCTTGCAGGTCAAGCTGGCCAACGTGCACGCACGCCGCGCCCACGCTCACAGCCGCCGCGAGCTCTGCCTCCGCAGGGTCCAGCGCCCGGCGCAACTCGTTATACCCTCCTAAGTCCTTGTCAAAGTCAAAGTCAAAGTCAAAACGTTTATTTCAATTAGGCCATTAAACGGCACTTTTGAACGTCATCGTTTACAGTTCAGTAAAATAATAATGTTACATTAATAAAGTGACTCTACTGTCCATTCGGAAAGGTAGATTCTTATGGAGAAGAACGGACAAGAAACTCCATAGTTACTCTTTTCAAATAATGATTTTACAAAATTTGGTATACAAAAATTAATTTAATATTATGTGAGGACGATGCACCCAGAGTATGCTACTTAAAGAACAAAGTATCACCAGCAGAGGTAAACTTATTAATTTCCTAAAGAAATTTAGGTAAATTGTACTCACATATTTACAAACATTGGAACCATTAATTAAACAACAGTGTGTGAGTCAACAGAAAAATAAAAACACAAAAAAAGAAACAGTATATCTATAAAGTTAATACATTAATCAACCAGTTTGACCTTCACCCTTGATTGTCCTATGGAGCAGGACCAGCATGTTTCCAAGCATTCTTATCCTGAATGTAATCTTCTAATTTGTAATATGCTTGTTCACAAAGTGTACTTTTAACATGAGTTTTAAATTTTCTTTCATTTAGTTCTAATATGTCAGAAGGTATTTTGTTGTAACATTTAACACAATACCCCATGAAAGAAGTGTGGACTTTAGCTAATCTAAAAAATGGTTGATCTAATTTGTCTTTATTTCTAGTATTAAAATTATGTCTATCACTAATTTTACTAAAAAGATGTCGGTTTTTCCGCACATACATAATATTTTCATAAATGAATTGGCAAGGGACTGTCATAATATTAATCTTTTTAAAAAGTTCCCTAAGAGAATCACGGCGACGCAGATTATAAACGGCTCTGACAGCTCTCTTTTGTAAAATAAATATGGATTCAATGTCAGCAGCCCGACCCCACAGCAAAATACCGTACGACATAATGCTGTGAAAGTAACTAAAGTAGACCAAACGTGCGGTTTCTACGTCTGTTAACTGTCTTATCTTTCTAACAGCATACGCGGCTGAGCTTAGACGACCCGCAAGAGATGTTATATGAGGCCCCCATTGTAATTTCTCGTCCAATGTGATACCTAGGAAAACCGTCTGATTAATGAACTCCAGTTTTTCTCCATTCAATATGATGTCACATTCGCTACTTTTAACATTTGGTAAAGAAAATCTAATACATTTAGTTTTTTTATTATTTAAAACCAAGTTGTTTGCCGTAAACCAATTTTGGACCTGATGAATAGAGCTATTGACATCGTCAAGATTTTGTGAACGTCGGTCTATTTTAAATATTAATGATGTGTCATCCGCAAATAACTTGTTGTCATTATAACGGACAAAGTATCGTATGTCATAAAGTCCTGAGGTTTGATTTTTATTCACGGTTGTCATTTGTTATAACCGGACGTACTTCCTAACACACATTTCAGTTTTTCGTTTAAAAATCGGCTCTGCTACACCTGATTTCGTCAACCAATGAGAATTCAAATGTTGCATTGTTCCTGTATCCAATGAGCCAACGACAAAACTGATATTCGTTTACTTTGCCGGCGGCGTGCGTGTTTCAAAATGGAAGGCTGTCCGAGTAGACGTAAGTTAATCTTTTAAGTTTTTAACGTATTGATCTTTAATTCATCTTGGCACAATGCTACGTTTTAATTTGCTAACATGTTACATTTTGTTGCTTTCACATTTTTTTATGAAAAACTAGTAAGAATTTGTGTAAACTATGCCATTAACAAAATTGTTCTTTTAAACGAAATCTCGTTTTTTACTATATCAAGAGTCTGTCATTTTTTGTTCGTTCTATAGTACTCTAGGCTTTTGTTAAATGATCCACTACTACCTACATAATCCACATTTCATAATTACCAGCTGCCAACAAAAGGCAACTGATCGACATTGTAAATCATTCAGATTTTGAAGACATATCGGAAGATGAGGCTGATTTTGGTGACTCTGATTTTGAAATCCATCAGACTTCTTCCGAATCAGAAAATGAAACTGCAGACACTCCTCACATATAATTTATTTCATGAGAAATTCGAACGAGAGGAGGAGTTCGTGTAAGAGGAGGTAGAGGTCGTTCACGTGGTGTACGTACTCTTGGTGGCAGTAGTGCTCGTCTTCGAGAACCTAAGCAAGAAAGTTAATCGAGGTCGAGTAATTTTATTATATTACCACCCCAACTACAAGAACTGTCTTACTTGACACAAAACGTAAGTTCTGATGACTTATTTGATTAAATTTACAAAGAGTATATTAATGACGAAATAATAGAAACTATCATTGAATCAAGGAAGCCTTAATTTGTCCAAGGCAGAATGTAAAATATATTTTGGGATAACAATTATGATGTCATATATTCCATTAACCCAAATAAGGCTGTACTGGAATCGACAGTATACATTGCCAATAATTACACGAGCCATGTCTCGTGACCGGTACTTTTTGTTGAGAAATTTTATCAAATTTGTATTCAATAATAAAGTTACGCAGGAGATGGAAAAAGAAAATAAACTGTGGAAAGTGCGGCCTCCTATTGACAGGGTTTTACAAGGTTGTCGTAAACAATTAAGGCAAAAGAAAATTTCAATAGACGATGAAATTTTCTTTTTGTTATAATTCCCTTCACTGGAGCTTACCCAATCAGGCAGTTTTGTCCCGGAAAGCCAAATCCAACAGGTATTAAAGCTTTCGTCCTCGCAAATCCAAATGGTCTTGTTTGTGACATAATAATATATCAAGATAAGATACCATCATTGATGAAAATGATAACCAATTTCATCTGGGTGAAAACATTGTGTTGAAGCTCACAGAATCTTTAGTCCCCACTTATTATATTTTGACCGCTGTTTTACAACGGTAAGGTTGACGAATGAACTTGAACCGGGACACTAATGAAGAACAGGGTGCCAGTGGGCGTGAAAGAAAAAAACTGCCGATGACAAGACTTTACCGAGGAGAGGGAGAGGTAGCCACGATGTTCTCGTAAGAAGTGATGCTAAAATCTCCATAACCAAATGGATGGATAACAAACCAGTGATAATACTTTCAACGACTCGTGCTGCTGAAAATACCGACCATTGCAGAAGATATAATTGGCAATCAAAGACACACATATTCCCAGTAATAACCCTCCCCGACATTTCATTAGGTACCGAGCCAGCCCGCGTCGCTGAGCCAGTAGTTTTAATTCCCTCAAATAATAATGATATGACCCAGCCTGTCCCTTGCTGATCTCCCGAAATGACGCCGCTAAGCCGAGGTCCGTATCCCGCAGGGGATGCCCTAGCGAGCGGTCATTTAGTATAATTTAGCTAGTTTGTAAGCCCTGCCTGGGGGCCTTAAATTCATTTGAGGCCACCACAGGATAGTCCTCTTAAGCAATAACCAGCCTTAGTGTGCTAAACTGCGAGTGGTCCCCGTCAAAAAAAAAATACATAATATATTGTCGTCTCTCGTTCAGAAGTCATTAAAGAGCATAACTGCAACATGGGACGTGTGCACTTAGTCGATAGGTTGCTGGTGGTTTGTCCAGCAAGAACGAGAACAAGAAACTTCGTGGTTGGGTATTAGCAATTTTGTAAGCCTCGCAAACTTCGCAATTTCTCAGGGTTTCAGTAACATCCCGGAACATATTTGGCGTAGATATGACTTAGTGACACCAGGATGTACTGAAGGAAAATTCTTATGTACCTCCAAAATCGCAGCAGGTACCTTCTCGGCAGGTAATACAACACACTATGGATCTGAAGCCAAAGGAGAAGTGATAGACATGCGTCTTAAAAAAACACCATTCCGAATGGCGAATGCAGGATTTATTATACACCTTTTTAAACCATCTGTCGGCTGTCTGATGGTCTTGGTCAAAAGTGACTGGGCAAGCATAAATTTTATGCGGCGATAAGACCCCTCTTTGAGGAGTGGCCTGAGAGGCGCTACGGCGTCCTCACCTTCCGCCTGACGCAGGTACTAACCGGACACGGCTGTTTCGGAAGGTACCTGTTTCGGATTAAGCGGGAGGACACGCCCGGGTGTCAGCACTGTGAGGATCGCCCGGAGGACACGGTGGAGCATACGGTGGAGGTTTGCCCTGCTTGGGCTGAGCACCGCTGTGTCCTCGTCGAGGCGATCGGCGGCGGCGACCTCTCGCGTCCGGCCCTGTTGAATCCATGGTCCGGAGCTAGGAGGCTTGGGAAGCGGTCACCTCCTTCTGCGAAGCAGTAATGCTAGCAAAGGAGGAGGCGGGCCGCGCGAGGGAAAGGCAAGGCCTTCGCCCCAACCG